>JAHPZR010047350.1:0-24319 GCA_019787425.1 Platygyra sinensis | reverse complement strand
ACAACGTAAAATACAGTTCGGGGAGTTCGTATTAAAACACAGTGTGAAATCTTTTCGCTTGTCCATGACAACGCTTTGCGCTCTCCAAAGACAAAGTCGGACTCTGTTGACTTACACTGTGTGTAGAAATGTTCCTCCTTGAATGTTCGCCGTTGAAACAGAGATAAGACTTGCTGAAGTGACTGCTGGCTAAAGCTGAGTGCTAATGATCAAAATGTTGGATGTATTTCGCTGCTGTTTCCGAAAGTCAACAAAACGGGAAGCCGAAGCCATACTTTTAAAACACAAACTGCAAGCGGGCGCTGATTTCAAGACCACGCTTCTGGGAAGCCATTTGAGTGCGTTGCTCTGATTGGCTAAGCCATTCTACTCTGGGCGATGATTGGTTATATTTTTACATGTGAAGAATGCTATTCGCGAAGTTGATTGGACGTATCGCTTTTTCACATGTGAAAAGATAGCACATATAGAATTCTATTTGCAGGGTTTATTAACTAAGATTCTCGCTACATATACAATAAAATGTTTTTCTTTATTTTCTTTTCTTTTTTCTGATTCTATTTGGCACCGCACCCTGGACAGTCAGAAGACCAGTAAACCCATTTTTTTGTAGTATCCATTTAGGTTAGCAGAAATAAATTTCATTAAATATTATTATTTCTTGAATTGCATTGCAGTTCTTGGCAGTAATTACGATCTTGTTTTTAAACGTAAGACCACAGACGACATGGTTTTACTATCAGACGGCAAAGGCATTCCAAGCATGAGGTATTTCACCATCGCTATGTTTGTGCGAGCAGATTCCAACTACAAATCAGGCACACTGTTCAGCTATAGCGTTGCTGGGCAACCAGAATCAGATGACGTCATTGTTCTCTCATTCACTGAGTCCCAAATCCATCTCCAGATTAAAGACGAAGTAGTTAGAGCCGACTACAAATTAGCAGATGATCACTGGCATTATTTGGGGGTCGTGTGGAACGGCGTCACTGGAAATGTTTCGGTGTTCGTTGACAGAGATAAAATAAAAAGGCGCGAAATATCAAAATAGGAGACACTATCACAGGAGGCGGATGGATTGTACTTGGTCAACGGTATCTCGCAGAGGACCTAACAAAATCCATTTCGACAGCCTTTGGTGGCACGTTACATCAAGTAAGCCTCTGGGATGTGCCAGCAACTGCTGATCACATGTGGAACGCGGCCCATAACTGCACGTGGCCCATTGCCGGAAGTGTACGAGCGTGGAGCAGCTTTCTACCAGGAATTAAAGGACAAGTAGAAAAGAGGTTCATGACTCAATGTAAAGGTATTTTCAGTTGCTGTAAATTGATATTCGCAACTTCATGAGACAATAAGCAATTCAAAAGAGGCACATACATGGTAGTGCCATTGGTATAGATCTTAAAATTATTCATGAACTATTATGAACTTCAAAAAACGTGATTTTGAAACTAACTGTTGTCTTTAGATCAAAGGAACATGACAGTATTCGAAGAAAACCATTGCGCTGACCTTTTTTATTGTATTTTTTTGTTTTGCTGTAGTAGTTTTTTTGCTTAAGGCTTTGTTCACGATACGTACAATACGTAGTGTTCGAGAGCAATTATTTTAAAACCCACCTAGCAATTGTTCTATGCAGTGCTTTACAATCTTTAAGCGATTTCACCTTTAAGCCTGTAGATAAATACTTAGTGTGTTTCTGATATTCTAAAGATAAAGCTGCGATATGCATGGGGACATTTTGCGGTAACTGAACACGTTACTGACAGTTGTTTTGCTCTGTACTAGAACAATATTTACATAGAAATGCTTTTCTTATATAAGCTGTTGCTTTGTAACACGTTTCCTCGGCACGTTTTGCAGCTTTGAACATGTGCACGACTAACTGCTCGCACTTTCTTCACTGCGAGTCTCGCCAAGGACTTTATCACTGTAAATGCCTAGCCGGTTTCTCAGGTCCCCACTGTGACGTCAATATTGATGAGTGCGGTTCAAGTCCTTGTATCAATGGCAAGTGTGTGGATGGTGTCAACCGATATGACTGCGAGTGCAACAAAGGATACTGGGGAACCAACTGTGAGAAGGAGATCATCAACGAACAAGGTTAGAGTTTCATGCTGCACGGATAATTTTTGTCATATATTGAGGAAATAAATATAGATTTCTTCAAGGAGCACGATATGTAAGCTCGAGTTTCTTCTCACAAAACGACGAACTAGCGAGGCTTTACAAATTGATATTTTAAGAAATTCAAAATGTTTTTTTTAAAATCTCTTTTCCGGTATCCATGTAGTTTTGAAAGATTTCTAAATAACTTACAAAAGAGTACCTTATAAGTTAAATCAAGGCTTCAAATAAACTTTTCTCGGGGTATTCATTCAACAAGAAATATACTAAATAAAGATGAATAGCTCGGCAATGATAAATACTTAGCATTTTAACAAAACTGACTCTTTTTATGTCAAAGGGGGACTGTCGGCGTCGTCTGAAGAGTAAGCCTACGTTTTTTTACGTTTATACGCTTGTTGTCTATGTGCTCCTGTTGAAGACAAGGACCTTTGTTCGTGCGGTAAATCTGGAGTCCCGAAAGTTTTAGGTTTGATCATCGGTCGGACATTACGTAGATCGGCTCCTCTTCTAGTTTTAGTTCGTCTTTTAGAAAACAAATGTAAATGTCCAGCGCCATCTAAATCCTTCATGAGCTGAACGTCTCTCTATAGCGCATTTGTCGATGCTCTCCACATCCTCCTGGACCAAAATGACGTGAATTGAGCAGCCAAAGCGTGTTGATCAACGGTTCTCGGTTTTTCTGTAGAGAATATTGATCTCATCGTCGCTTAGGGCTTCGGCTGCATTAGGTCTATTACACTTTTTTTTAAAGCTTTGATGACAATGAAAGGATATTTTCATTATTGCTAATGCCGATTAAAACATGTAACAGACCCTTAGACTTAAAGGTTTTAAAAGGCTTTGCCATTTTTTTGCTTCACATTAACGATAAACTTGCAGAGGTATTCGTTTAATTCGTTGGCTTCGATGTCTTCAGAGTTTTTTGGCCGTGTTTTTCTCTTAGAAATTGAATGAGCAGCTTCACATCCGTCGTCGTCTTAGCTCTTGTATTTTTCTTTTCTTACTCGTTAACATACTGTGGTCGTCAAATGACGTTTCTAAATATTCAAATTTCGTGGATCCTTTTGCACTTTTGGTAAGGAACTTATTGAATGAAATCAGTGGTATATTTTAAGAGTGAGTCTCTCCTGATTGGACGAAACGCTTTATGCATGTATGAGAAAGCTATTGGGCTGCTGTGATTGGCTATCGAAATTTTTTTAACCGGGTTTTCTTTTGAACAAAACTGTAAGTAAATCTCAGTACGGATATAATAATATTAATACATTCGCACCATAGTAGGGACCGTGAGGAACTCTTGCAGTTCTTGACGTTGATTTTCAATTCATACAAAAATAAATGTATCCATTGCCTGTGTATCTTTTTACGATTTCCTATTTGTTTCTTACATGCTGTATGATTTTTATGTCAACTTTTTACTTTTGCATTCTCATTCTGATCTGTAGTGAATGCTTGCTACGTTTGATGCTAGATACCTTGATCAAGACAAAATATAAACTTTTGAATAAAAGAAAAATGATAGTGGTCTTATCGTTCCAAGTCTTAAAAGCCCAACTAAGACATTTTTTTTATTGATGTTAAAGCTTTCAAACTAGAGATAGACATGTTCTTTTTTTCTTCGAACCATTTTAATTACTTTGCCCTTGTTGTATCATTTTTGTGTTTTGTATCATTTTTCACATCGACAAGAAACCTTACAGAGTTCTTCTTATTCCTACAGAGTGTCCTGAATTGAAAAAGCCCAGAAATGGAAAGTTATCTTGTCGGAAAGTTTCTGGTAAGCTGCTCTGTATCATGTCCTGTGACGAAGGTTACTCATTTAATTCGGAGGCAATGACTATGTATGGCTGTGGTCCTGATACAAACTGGAAATGGAATAACATGGAGAAGCTAGAGCAGCCAAAGTGTTTAAGTGAGTACGATGTTCTTAAGTCTTTGTTTAAGGTATCAGTCAACTTTCCCGCGCATTACGTTTTTGGAACTCAACCCAAAATGCTCCACACCGTTAATTAAGTCTCAAACGAAATAATTATCAACCGAAAAATTTCATTACAGTTTACCCTTCGTCTCTTTTTTTAACCATCCTCTTCTAGTACCTTTGTGCAAAGTGGTGGTTTTGTCATTGATAGACTACTTGTGTAAGTTGCTCGCAGTGTACTTTTTGTGATAGAAAATGTTGCGACAAAGCCTTAAAATGGTAAAACTTAGCGACCGGGTCACCCAGAAGGTCATGCAAAACGTATCCTACAAACATAGCTATTTTCATGTATAAATGCCTTTTAACCAAATCAAAGGTTTTTCGAGAAAACGAACGTTTGGCCCATTTAAAATATTAGCAACAATAACATCATTAACACCCTATTTATGCAACGTTGATTTCTATTCTATAAGACTTTTCGGACATTTCTTTTATCTGAAACAAATAGTTTAAAACAGGAATCGATTCGATTTAAAAGCGACTTTTTCCCTCTTATATCACTCTTTTTTTAAAGGCAAGACTGCCCCCAAAGAGATAGAACATCGCTTCTCGATAAAATTCCCTGGTATGAAATGCAGCTTCATCCAAAGTCGTGAGAAACTGCGCTCAGCAGTCGAGAAGGAAATTCAAGATACATTAACCACTGTGCAGGGATGTAATGCATGCCAACTGAAAGATGTCGCAACTCCTGGATGCGAGTCGACAGGCGGTAAAAGGAAGAGAAAAGCATTGGATCATGCGATGGAAGTGCTTTTCTCATTAGTCGTAAAGGGAGACACGGATTCTTCTTTACCAGGGGATGATGTCGAAGAGAAGAGCGAAGCAGTGTTGTTTCAGATGCGGTATGTCGTCGCTACAGGGCAGTTTCAGATAGCTCTGGGTGGAATGAACAGTACGGCGGACAGATCTTCATTACAGCATCTCTTCTCCAACGTCACTTGTGCTGTTGGCTTCGTTACGAGCGAAGATCGAAAGGGATGTGGTAGGCATTGCTTCTTTTAATTTTTTTTTCATGACAAAAAGAATCTTTCTGTTGTGCCATAAATTAATTTCATTGGTAGGACACACAAACCTTGTATTTGAAAGATTGAATTGTAATTCAGTTTAACTGTAATTTCAGTCCAAAATCAAATATTTACTCAACATGTTGCCTAGATATGACGGAATTAGTTTTTACTTATATATAGAATCTGTTATTGACTGTTGTACCTAGAGATCTAAAAGAAAATCTAAAAGAAAAATACAATCACTCTTAGTTTTAAGTTAAAAAAAAAAAAAAACAAATCCGTAAATCTCTTTTAGGAGCGATCTATTTTCGCTAATAATATACAAGCAACAATTTCTGCAATTGAAAAATAGAGACAGCTCCTACTTTGAGCTCGGACAAACAAAATGGCGGCCAAAATTCAAACCAAGATTGAAGCTCTTTACCTATATTTCAATACAATTACCTCATAACGAAGCATAGTACAAAGCTCAACAACAATTACTAAACTAGTAAAAGCGAAGTAAATATACACAATAGCCGTGAAGTCAAAAACATTAGCTTGAGCTTGAGTGAATGAAAATATGCCGTCGACGATCGCTATGACATTACAAAGTACCAGTTGAAAAAGTAAATTTTAAAATTCTTTAGTACTACGAAATAAAACGCGAAGAATGGCCGAAAAAGACGTCCTAAGAATCTGCAACATCTTACTTTCGAAGACGAAAAGAGCAAGCATTCTGCTTTTGTCAAAGAATTGAAACGGCAGGCTTAGAGATTAGGAAGGTCGTTCCCTAACAAAACGCGGTAAACACCTCAAGAGGCAAATCTTACATACATACATACTGTACAACATCCTGCGAAGAAGCTTAAGTCAGGCGGTAACAAGGAGAAGTTAAAAATACGCCCTTCAGAGCTTTGAAACTCCGTTTCTTGGTAGATTTTGGCTTCGTTTCTCGGTATTTTGATCAAAGCAACTGATATCAGGCTCAATAGTTTCTTCACACAGTCTCTCAACCACTCAACCAAATTTTAATTTTTTTTATTATTATTATTTACCAGCCACCAGTCTGTATGAGTAAGTGATGTGCCGAAAATTAAGCGTTCCTTAAAAATAAAAAGTAAGCCGAAATTAGGCGCCATATTAGGCCTGCCATGCAATAGAATTGCAATTAATTTAAAGAAAAGAAAATTCATTGCGCCCCGCTTACGCCTCATAATGTATTACAACGCTTACTTTGACTTCCATTAGTGGGTTGTCCCGTTGGAACATGGCACGATCAAAGGAGTTTGAAGTGCGTACCATGTGGTAAAGGTTCGTACCAAGACAAGGAAGGACAGGCTAGCTGTAGAGAATGTGATGAAGGAAAGTCGACCGATATCTTAGGAGGCACGTCCAGTGAGGACTGTGTCGTGGGTTAGTGCTCGTACATATCGTAACCATCTTATAGCAGAAAGCGTCGAAGAAAAAATATAAAATATTCTTGTTAAAGGTCCTTCTCCAACCAAGAAGAGGTAAATCTTGGTAAATGGTCACGTCTAATGAGCATGGTTACAAACACAAACTTTAAAAAGTTGACCATTTTTTAAAATTTTTCTCCAAAACGCGATTTCCATGAGGTGAACATCATCATCATTATAATTTTGTTTGCTATTGGAAGAAGCTTTTATTTTTAGTGTAACTGTTTAAAAGTCTCGCTAAGCTAAACTGATATAGTGGATATATAGTAGTCATATAGTCCATACCACTTCACCTGTTAATATGACTATATATATATATATATATATAAGGGGGTTCCTTCAATTTATGGTTATCAAAAATTAACCGTGGCATGAATATTTTCTGCTTTAGTTACGCAAGCAGTTCCGACAGAAGAAAGGAATATTGGCTATATCGTAGGAACTGTGGTCTCAGTGATTGTATTGGCAGTTATCGTTATGGTCGTTGCCTTCTGCTGGTATGTATTTGAAAGCTCCATGCAAGTTTTGAATGTGGGTATATAATGCATTCTTGTGGAAATAGCAATACGTTAACTCGCCATTTAAAAGTATTCTGCTTGTTACTAAATCCCAGGTGTCTCACCTTGAAGAAAAGATGTGGCAAAAGCAGGAGCAAAGTGAATATGAGCATTTTTGAAGGACGAACACTCAAGACGCGGAATGGGACTATCTTCCGTTCCAATAACGGGGTTGGGATCATGTTCTAAGAGCAGGCAGGGAGTGTCGGATTCAACTGGTCACAGTAGAGCCTATTACAATCTTTAGCAGAGCTCGATCATTTAAGTCAGTTAAGCAACTTTACATGGTTTAGCACGTCTCCAAGGCCGTATACTTTAAACCAAAGGCCTTCTAATTACCACCAACCAAGTTCCCTGGAAGGACAGAAAAACGCATATCACATCTTTACAGCAATTTCTTTGTCGCTTCGAGTCTTAATGGCGATTTTGTTGTTCTTTATAGGTACCGCCGCTATTTCTGCTTTGATAAACCAGTCTTGCAAAAGCACTCGCACCGTTATAACCGTGGTCAGACCAATCCAGGTTTCCATGGAGATAGTATGCATTTGAAAGAGAGAGAATCTAATTCCTCGGAGGAACACATGGAAAGAAGCAATAGTAAAGAACCAGTATATTGCAAAATACCAGAAAAAAAGACGAATGCTGGCTCCAACTTTGATGCTGATTCTGCAGACAGTGATAGTCGTTACCAAAAATTTAATATTGCAAATAGGAGCTCGGGTACTCTGCATGGGAAAATAAACAGTTTAGTTCCGTACGAAGTTAATCTCGATCAATCTGAGGTTTAAGTACTTCTGCTCAATGCTCGCAGGGTGTGTTCTTCCCACTTAGTCAGAGACCACAAAGGGACTTGAAATTTTCAACACCGCACTCGGCATCGAAATTTCTCGTCCATTGCTAGTGAAGTAGGGGGATATAAATCCCGATAATTCACTCGCTCATTGCGTTAACCTGAAACCGTTTAAAAGACCCGCTCAGCTAAACTGAGAAACCCATTTTGCTCACAGCTTTACACAACTGTTTGCAAATAGAGAGTGAAATATCAAACAGAGTAGTATAATCGATGTTTGGATGTTAGTGTCAGTCGGACAACTGGATTATTAGTACAGTTAAATCCTTCCGATTGAGGGAAGCTGGTTTGCTTTTGAATTGTAGTAGACTGATAACTTGTTATCTCAATGTTATTCCTTGCAATCTTGGAAGTTACAGTTTGTATAACAGTTCATGATGAAAAAAAAAAACTTTGTTTTGTTACTGGGCACACCAGGGGTGATCGACAGTATGCGCATGTGCGCTCGTGCCTACCTCCATAAATTAAGGTGAATGTGTACATTTATTGGCGAAAAGCATCTTTAATAATTAAATCTGGTGGTTAGTTGACAGTCTCTACTGGGTCTCTCCTAATATAATAGATTTGCCATCAATTATTCCAAAAGGTTGACATGTGATATGAACATCTGTTACCTATTCCTCGACGTTTCCCATAATTTGAAATATGAAACTGTTCCATTAGAAGTGTGGGCAAGAGCCATTTCCAGACATTTCAATAAACATTTCCTCTGTTGGGTTTCATAAACATTTCCTGTGGGAGGAGAAGAGGAGGGACGAGGTGTGGTGTTCCCTAAGTCCTCGCTAGCCGCTCGTACCTTCTGCCCCCTAGCTTTCTCTTAATTACGTACTGTTTTCAGTAACCGCCTCAGGGTGTTTACAAGCTACTGAGTTATGACTGAAACCTTTACACTAAAGCTCAAGCGAAATGATATTTAAACTATGGAGGTTTGATGCTGTCCGGGATTCCTTTTAGCCAGAGAGAAATGAATATCTAGAGCTTTAAGCACTTAATCAAATGCACTACAATTAGCTAAAAGTGGCGTTATTTGTCTGACTTGCGTCCCATCGCGCAATGAGGACGGGTAGATGGGTGAATTGGTGAAAAAAGAAAATCATATTTGCATTTTCGACTCCAGTACGTCCGACTTGTTTTTCTTGGTATTTTGCTCAAATATCCTCAATTTTATTATTATAAATTAATTTGTAAAGAAAGCTCGGGACCCCCTACAATTTTGCTTTTTGGGGGAAACTGATGAAAGTGATTACATTTTTGGCGAGAACGATAGTCCTTAAGGACGTTCGCGCTAATTGTTTCTGCGCATCCTTACTGCGCACGCAAACTCACATGCCACGTTATGCATCGATCGCGCGCGTCAAGTACTAAAATGAACAATGCTAGGGCAGATGGCCGTTGCTAGAGCTTTGATTGGATTTAACGATCTTGGACGTTCGGTGACCCCTGCTTTTCTTTTCAGAAACAGATTTAATTTACAATTATCTCCACATTGTCCAAAATGAACAAAAAGTCAATGTGGGAAGTTGAAAAAACTTCAAGATTTTTGTCCACGCAACATGGAATCCTTCCATCTTACGGCTACAAGGCGCGTGAACCTATGGTCGCTCAATGCGAACTTGTTCTTTGAGGAACATCATCAGTTGACTAAATTCGCTTAATAGTTGCATTTAAGCCATATTTGGCAGAGAACACTTCTCTTCAAAGTTCTAATTGCAATTTTTTGGGACTTGCAGCCACTGTGGTCTACTTCTCTAAGTGTTATTCCGGGCATGCTTTCTTCAAAACGAAGTCGGTGACCCCCCATTACTTTTTACGTTTCTGACATCACTAACTCATCATCTTTCAATAGTAAAATTTTCAGAAAAAAAATCATTGTTAGAAAAATTTCGCGCGAACGTCCTTAAATTGAACTATTGGCACTAAGGAACCTTAAATTGCACATTAGAAAGCTGGCATAACATATTAAAACGACTAACCAAGTTCACCAGCGAGAGCTAATCGTAAACTGGGTAACCTGGGGGGTTTTCTTACTAACAGTAGTAAAATTTTGCACGTCAGTTAATCCCATATAATTCAGAATTGTCTCCGCACAGTTACTCTGCTTACGCTAAGCTCTCAGTGATGGGAATGATAACACGAGATACACCTAGCAGGTTTGAAGTAAGCAGTCTGCATTTTCCCTCAGGCTGTATCTTGTCCCTTCTCTGCAGACTTCGCTTTACAAATAACAACCTCTCGAGTTCAGCCTTTTTGTTTTGGGACGCATAATAAGATGATATGGTGATTGATAATTGCACGCGTTCTGTGAAAATTTTATATAATTTTCGAACGTTTTGTCTTGAAAAATTAAGGGATTTTGATAATTCAATAAGTTAGTGACTATGGCTCCAAAATTTAACGCCTACAGTATGTCAATTTAATGGCACAAAATTCAAGTTTTCTTCTGGTCCAGCATTGGTTAAAATTTTGTTTTCTTCGCATCTTACGCAATTTAACTGAGACTTGTGTCTATACGAAGCTATAAGTCCTCAGGTGAAATGGCCTCCTTGTCGGCTTCAGATTTTCGATTTTCACTATTGGTCTTAAGCTCTCTTATGACTCCGACTCCGACTACGACTCCGACTTTGACTCCGTCGCTAGTGACAACCAGCCTTAGTGATGAACCATAACGAGTCATAGAAACAAGTTGTGAAGGTTTGGGAGGACTTGAAAATTTTTGTAGAGACACTTGGCTTGGGGCTGTTGTTCCCAGAGCATCGTTTTATTTCCCAAACGTTCGCTCGTGCTGTTGAGATTCCATAGAAACAGGAAACATGTTTTTTTTTTTTCATTAATTCTTAAATCAAACGTGAAAAAGACATTATTACTATTTGGAAATTGTTAAGTCTTCGACGAAAATAATCACAACAATACTACTGCTGCGAACTGCTTAGCGTAATTACATTAGCTTCTTTGGCTCTCTCGCACCTCATTAGAACTTCCATGTAACGGTTTCACAGAAAAAAAAATCCTGCATAAAATTCTTGTTAAGCTTATATATAGAACCTCATAACAGATTTTATGCAGGCTCATAAAGAAATGAGCCGCGATGAGCTGATAAAATGAACTTCTTCCAGCTTTTGTGGATTTTTAAAGAAATCATACAGACGTCAACTAAATTAGCTCTTAAATTTAAGCATTGTGCTTCTACAAAACTCCGTTTTTTTGGTCAATCTTGATAAAGTATTGCTTACTAAGCTTCAGCGGTCTATTGAAAATGACATAACTAGTATTCATTTCTGTAATACCTGAATGGACGATATGGCTTTCACTCTACCAGAGGGTCCCCGAACACAGTATCAGCAGCAACATAATCATTTACACACATGTGAAATAAATATGTTGATAGTTAACTGTGTTACTGTGTCATTTTGATTTTAGAAGAAATTTGCATAGAACTAAAGAGGGTTTAATTTCAAATATCATCTTGTCTGCCGCTTTGTAAATATGATGCTCCGATTATCATTTTCGCCATTAACTTTGAACCCTCGTCGGTGAAAAGATTTTCAGGTTTCACATAGTTAATGAAGATAATGAAAACTCAAGACACAATAGTAGAGTCACACTTACAAAGAGGCGGACAAGTTAATGTTTGAAATGTAAACCAACTTTACTTCTAGTAAAATCTCTTCTAAACGGGCTCAAAAAGACCTAGGGACAGAAGTAAATAACAGTGCATTAACGCTGAGATATGTCCAGGATTGAACGGCAATGAGATTCAGTTTCCTTATGAGAAGTATCACGAAGTGTCCTCGTTGGTAAAAAGTCACTAAAACACACACAATAGGCCACTTTCGATACATTAAAACTCAGCTTGATAGTGGGGCCTAGAGGACACAAACAAAAGAAATGAATAAACATGATCATTGAATTTCGTTTGTTTGTGTCCTCTAAACCTCGCTGCCATTGTGACTTTTAATATATCGAAAGTGGTCTATTCTGTCCCAGATGAAGTAATATGAAATTGTCAAACAACCCTGACAACTATGAAGCACTAATTAAACAATACTTGCGTTCAATTCTGGACATAGGCGTTTATGTCACATGAATGTAAATGACAGTGTTATTGCCAAAACAGTCTTCGGGTCGCCTGTAACTGTACCGAATTAATCTGACTTAATCACAGTACTCTCTGTTTCACTCACTCACTGTCCTTTAGGAGGAAGCAAAAGAAAAACAAAAAAGCTTACACAAACACACTTGTTTGGGAAAAAAAAAGCCATTAGCTGCTTGTGGTAACGTGATTTGAATATTTAACCTTTTGTGGATCCCTTGCAGGTGACTCCCATTTGAAATAAAATCGAGGATGCTCGAAGACTCACTTACAAGCATAAAGTTCTGTTCTCACTTAGCGACTTGATACTGAAACGTCACCAGTTCTAGTTGCTTAAGAATCTTTTTAGGGTTAATTAAAGAAATTCTAAAAAAGAGCTTTTGAGTTACGTCTCTAGGCTCGTTCTCCACTGAACTCTCTTGTCTAATCTCGACTCCACGTTAAAGTGTATATGACAGACTTTTTTATTATCTCAATAAAATCTCCAAAATGCACTGATAAGAACAGCAAAAAAATTTTTCGAGAGCGATTTCCCGTCGGCTGTGTTTTGATGAACCAAATGCGTCAAATTTCGCTTCCGGCGGGGTACAAAACCATGAGACCAAAAATAGGAGACTAGGAATGCTTGTGACGTCATTTCAGGACTTAAATTTTCTAGGAAAATACGTTTCTTCGACATTTTCTTGTTTTCTTATAAATAGTGCACTTTTGTACCATTTCTTGGCGAATTCAGTAGCTCGCAATCAGAAAATTACTGAGAAATCTGTTTTCCGCAAACGGCTTCAAGTCCTGAAATGACGTCACAATTATTCCCAGTCTCTTGTTTTTGGTCTCGCAGTTTTGTACCCCACCGGAAGTGAAATTTGACGCTTTTGGTACACCAAAACACCGGGGAGCAAAATCGCTATCGAAATATTTGTTTTGCTACTCTTTTCAGTTCATTGTGGAGATTTTATCGAGCAAAAACCAAAAATAAAAAGAAAAGGAAAGAAAAGAAAAAGGAAGAAACGTCTGTCATATACACTTTAAGTAGCACCTTTTAGAGGTCAAATATAGCTGGAGTCACGCCCAGATTGGTCTCCTTGGAAGTTTTATTCAAATCTCCTGACAAGCATCCGCGACGTTTTCATATGGGACAGACCTCAATCTTGAGAGCGTGGATCCAAATGAACTACTTGAGAAATTTGTGACCAATCAAGTTTCTTGCGAAACACCGGGTTGTTCATCGTGTTTGCTGTCATTCAGCTTGCCATTCAGCTTGACTTGACTTACGTGTCTTCTCTCTTCTAATGGTAATTCATCTTCCAATTCTGGGGCAGTTCCCACTTTGTTCTTTTTAAGGCAAGTTGCGCGATCAAAGCACCAGTGGCTGCGCACTCGGGAAGAGTGAGTGTAGCTAAAAAAACAAACAAACGAACACAACTAAACAAAACAAAAACATTACATCGATTACTTAGTAACCTGTAGGAAAACGAATCGAAAGAGAAACGGCTGGGGGTATACACAATGTGCGTCCACTAAGATGTCTATACATCCCCACACTTAAATTAGAAAAGCGTATCCTAAGTGGGCACTCGATTTAACAAAATGCCAAGGAAACTTGAAAATTTGGAAATGCAAAAATTTGAATATAATCTGTTTCCTGAGACGTTTCCTTTTGCGTTTTTTTTATCTTGCAGTACTACTTTTCCGTTCGTCTTAAATTTTTATTCTCAGATAAATGTAGTAAGTTCATTATTTTCGTAACATCACGGGGATTCTGGAGTAGTCAACTAAACTTGAAATTTTCCCAGCACTAATCAGTCGAGTCCGTCAAACGCGAGTGCCTTGTTTGAAGTCAGCAGTATTGTTGTACATGACTTGGCCCAACTTAAACAGGAAAATGCAAATGTTAATACCTGCAATAGACAGCGACACTAATAAGAATAAAAGCAACAATGGGCAAGGCTACCGCTAGAATGATTATGAGGGTAGCTCTGTGGTTCTCCGACTTGCCAGCACCATTTGCAGCTGGTGAAAAATAAAAACAAACAATTAAAATAATTTGAACATTTACAGTCTGCAAATTTAAGTCTTTTTGCCCTCTCCAAATTCGGTTATCCTTACGGTGCACCAGGTGATCAACCCACTAGAACTGTCATTTAAGGGTGTACTCAATAACAAAACAAAAACTTCGCCTATTTCTACCCACTGAGTTTCATATCAACCCTTAAGTATCATTACTTTAATTTCTGCTTTACATATTGAAATGCAATCTTACACTCGATGCAACCGTCACGGTTATCCGTTCCATGTCGGAGGGTTGTCATTCCCTTGCCGCATATCTCGCAGCTGGCCTGGCCTTCCTTGTCTTGGTAGCTGCCTTTACCACATGGTTTGCATTCGAAGCTGTTTTGATCATGAAATGATCCGACTGAACACAGCACTGAAATTCAAAGTAGGTCATGTGTTTATTGCTGCATTATTACGGTAGCTCTCAGGGCCAAAGAAACTTGTTGTCAACAAAAATCTACCCAAGGGTAAATATTACAATTCTCACTGGATATAAAGAATGATTTATTTAAGCCATCGCAATTCTGGCCCAGTGGGTGCATTTCGACGGATAATTGTTGCAGCAGCCACACGTGTTACATCGGCAAAATAGTCGATAAAACATTCAATTAAAATAGCCGCCAATTATGCCGCATTCATAATAAGGTGTATGTAAAACGAGAAAGGGTCATTTTCTGGTTGGCAGGGAACAACTGGCATTATGGGTTATAGTAGAATTCTATATAAAAGGTATGTTGCCAGAGAGAGACCCTCCCTTTGCTCCCATCCGCTGAGCGCAAATGTTGCTCCTAGTAGGTGTGAAAAGTTTTAAATCCTTCTTCGACCCTTCTTGTTCACCTCCCTAACATTGGCCCTACTATTAAGTTTTTGATCTATGTATATATATCCAGTTTACACTTATGTCATTGGCGCTGTAGTTGTCATCACCATTGATAAAAGTTGGTCATGACGTGACGGGACAAGTATTTACGTTAGATAAGAATTGTCGCAATTGTGGCAAATTAATCCCAGAAGGTTTGTTGTCTCCGTTCACAAAACTGAGCTCGTCATCGTCGGGCAATGAGCTGAGAATTAGAGCCATAAGCAGTGCATCTTCTTTCGACTCGTAAATAAATAAATAAATAAATAAATAAGTAAAAGAAATAATAATAAAAATAAAATCATTCAGTTATGTACATGGTTGTCCAATGGCCAGCGAACTGATGCACTGATGTTGTGGGACGAAGCTGCCCCTTTATCTTACTGAAAACCTTTGTTCCACAGTGATTTACACCAACCAAAGCGTTCATTCCTTTCATTTCTTTTAAATCAAGAACAAAGCAACATCAATTTTTAGTTTCAGTTTTAGTTTCATTTAGTATTGCTTTGACCAGGGGCCTGTTTCTCGAAAGACACGGTAACTTAACGGGCCCGAAATCAGATTTTGAAATCAAAATCTCAAGAAAAGTAGGGTGTGTTCTGAACTCTAATAAAGTCCATTTTGTTTCTTTAGCTAATAACTATACTGTGTAATATTCAAAGCTTTTGAAACTCCCATCCGGAATGGAAAACAAAACAGCTTAACGGGCCCGGTAATTACCGGGAGCTTCGAGAAACGGGCCCCAGTGCTTTAATATATATGAATATGAATAAATAAATAAATAAAATAGATAAAATAGATAAAATAAATAAATAAATAAATAAATAGATAAATAAATAAACAAAAAAAAAATAAATGAATGAAAACTTACTACTAAATACTCACCACATCTCTTTCCATCACTGCTTGGGACAGAGCCAATACTGCAAGTAACCTTAGAGAAGAGATGTTGTAGTGAAGACCTCCTGGCAGTCGTGTTTATTCCGTGTAAGCTTATCATGAACTCTCCAGTGGAAACGGCATACTGCATCTGAAACATCACTGCTTCATTTTTTTCTTCGACATTGTCTTCTGATGAGGATGAATTCATATCCTTAAACACCACCAATGAAAATAGAACTTCCACGGTTGTGTCAATTGCTCTTTTTGGCCTTTGATTGGCCTTCGATTCACATCCAGGAACGGCGACGGTCTTTAAATTGCACGAGTGACATCCTGAAAGTGTGCTGCTTAATCTCTTCTCGAGTGCAGAGCGTAACTCGTCGTGACTCTGAATGTCCTCGCATTTCATTCCAGGAAAATCAACAGAGAAGTGGTTTTCTATTTCCTTAGGCGCTGCATTTCCTGTGGTACGAAGTGAGCTATAATGGTGAATTCGAATAACACTTAAACTGGAAACATGAACTTTTTTTTTAACCCAGTGATCGCTGGCTTGCATCGCAATATTGACTTTTCGAGAGTTTATATAATTCACAAAATGCAACTCGCGGAAATATTATTAAGAGTAATCTGAACCACTCTGAGTAACTTGCATGTGGCGATGTATTTTCGATGTTTTGCAAAAACAAAAGAAGGGTTTGGGAAAGTAAAGTTAACCTTACATTTTATTAGGTAAATAACTTTTCGACTCTCGTCTGTGGAACTTATATTAATCTACTCAGGCAGTTTACCGAACATTGCCCTGGGTAAAAGGTCTTTTTTTATTTTATTTTACTCTATTTTATTTTATTTTATTTCTAGCGACCCGACTGAGATTGCAAACCAGGCCAGGTTACCCAAGGTAACCCATGATTGGAATTCATTGAAAATCGTTATTTGAATGAAATTTCGTTATAATTCTAGCTTAAGTTCTACTCAAATGAATTTTAAGAGGCGATAGTTGATTTGGCCCTTAGCCTTATCACGTATCATCTTGTAGAGATCCCTTGCTCATAAAATCTAATTGTTAAATAAAGACAAAAGTGGAAGTTTGGGAGAACAAGAGGTGATGTAGAAAAATTTCGATACCTTTAAAGAGTTCTTTTAACCTTTTATGAGTATTTCTACAACTCCAAAGAACCAATAATAGAACCTTTTTTCATTCGCACACAGCCCATAGTGAGCAGAAAATAGCAAACAATGTAACTACAACAGCATTGCGGCGTTTCAATCGATTTGTAAAAGATAAGATTGAAATAATTAAGAGAGAAATTGATTTCCTTAAATATCATGCCCTTTAGTGCGTTTTTTCATTAACAATTAATGCTCACTTAAGCAAGTAGGTATAGTCATATCCGTCATGCCATTCCAGGTCCACTCTGTGGCAGGGCCGCAGATGTAGGTAGTCACTGCCTCAGCTTCGAAAGAGAAACCTTTATCGCAGGCCATGGTACAAGAATTCTCACCAGCAACTTTTCGGCAAGATTTTCTTCCATTGACGGGCTCTTCCAATTCTGGACATTCTGTAGAGTTGATATAACACGGCGTTAGTGGTGTTCTTGTGACTATAATTACGTGTGTATGAAAACTTTAGTTGCTTTTCAAACATTTTTCATGGAAAAAAGATGTATTTGGTGTAATGACAGGTTGAAAAAGTTTAAATATGCATTCCTGCGAAGGACGCCGCTTTTAAAATATGGCAAATCGTAAGTTGTTCAGAGGTTTCTTTACTTGTCTTTCAAATGTATGTAAGGTCATTTAAAATGTAGAGAACTGAGCATAATTCGTCTTTAAATAAGCAAAAAGTTTAAGGCCCTGGTAGCAGACCACTTCCTAAAATTCAAACTAATTACTTCGCTTGGGCTGTTATCAAAAACTGTGACACACCTACCCAAGAGATGAACAAAAGAAATTTCTTCACATTTCTTTTATCATTCTGCTTTAGGCTAATAACGTCTGTAACCATCATACCTTCTTCATTAATGATTTTCTTTTCACAATTTACTCCCCAGTAGCCTTTGTTGCAATCGCAGTCATAGCGGCTCACACCGTCGACACACTTTCCATTGACGCATGGATTTGAGCTACAGTCATCAATATTAATGTCACATTCCAAACCTGAAAATCCGGGTTGACAAGTACAGTTGTATTCGTTCTGAAGAAACTCGCATCGGAGAAAGTGCGAGCAGTTAGTAGTGCACATGTCAAACGCTGAAAAGCAAAGTTATAAGGTGATTTTTTTTTTCAAATGGTGACTGATGCATATGAAAGAAAATATATCACCAGCAGTGACCTTAACCATTAACCATTCATTGTTTCACTGTTTCATCCACAGCAATTTTATTACAAAAATTAAAACGATTTTGTTGCGCGCTATTGTAGGAGTTTTTCTCGAACTTACATGATTGACATCATAAAGATAAAATTACCCCAGCTGATTCATGTTATTAGATTTCAATTAAATAGAGTGGAATTTTAAAAATCGAAGATTTCAGAAGTAAATGATTGAAATAAGACTGTGTCAAGAATGCTAAGTACCTTTACACTGTGTCATGAATCGTTTTTCTACATGTCCTTTGATTCCGAAGAGAAAGTTGTTCCATGATCTCAAACTTCCTGCGATGGGCCAAGTGCAGTTTTGAGCCGCGATCCACATGTCTACAGGTTCAGCTGGACCATTCCAAAAGCCTACTTGATGCATGGTGCCGGCAAAAGCTGTTGAAAGGGTTGACATCTTTACCTCTGCGAGAAATCGCTGGCCAAGTACAATCCACCCGCCGCCAATAATCGTATCGTTGGTTTTGACGTTTCTTGCCTTTTTTATTTCTGTCCCATCAAGGTACACCGAGACAATCCCAGTTTTCTGCCTGCCACACGACTCCCAAGAAATGCCAGTGATCGTCTAACAACTTCATTTCTGCAGTTACTATGCTATCTTTAATCTCCAGTTGAACTTGGGACTCTGTAAAGGAAAGCACGATGGTGTGGTTTGGCTGTTGAGGCACACTGTAGCTGAACAATGTTCCTAAATTGTATCTGGAGTCTGCACGAAGATACATGGCGATTGTAAAAGATTCCATATTTGGAAGACCTTTGCCATCTGAGAGCAAAACCATGTCATCTATACTTTTGCGTTTGAAAATGAGATCAAAGTTACTGCCAAGAACTGCAGACAAAGAAAGAAAACTAAAGTTAGGGTCCACCCTCCTTTGCGAAAGACTAAGTACGATGATTTTAAAACATATGGGACGGTTCCTTTCGAAATGATTACCATTTCATGGGAAAATAGATATAAAAAGTACTAGGGAGTTTCAAAGACGCTTTCTAAAATCTAAAAATGACGTACCTAAGGACTAATTCATCCAGGTATTTAAAGAGTTCCTTAATTAAATGGTACAGGAAAGGGAAGCAGTTTTCAACTGTAGGTCAGAGAAAGGTGTGGGTGACTAACTGCTACATAACAACAGTTTAACTAGTCAGATACATTTCTCTCAATTCGTTGGTTTCATTTTTGAAAAGTCTACTAAAATGAAGAATTTGCGAGCTACGTGAAGAGATCCGCTATGCTTTTTATTTATTTATTTATCATTATTTTCTAATAGACTTGCTACTATTCTAATGAAAATGTTGCACCTTTAAATGGCTGAGCCACTTCATAATACTTTGTCAAATTTCCCATTTCACTCGTTTCAGTACGAAAGAAAGGGAACTGTCATAATAACTCACTCACAGATGTCACATTTGTCTCCAGAGTAAGAGGGGTAACATTCGCAGCTGTAACTATTTATCATATCTTGACAATACGCGTTTGATATGCAAGGATCTGACGCACAGTCGTCGATGTCCACCTCACATTTTTCTCCTGTAAAGCCGGTTTTGCACGTACAGCTGAAGATTCCTAAGTAATCATAAGACTTGCACGTAGCGTCATTTAGGCAAGGCATTGATAGACAGACGTCTGTAAAATTTTGGCATTTCTCTCCAGTAAACTGATTCAAACATTCACACTTGTACCCTGGTGTCAGATTGACGCAGGTACCATTGTTAACACACGGGTTTGATTCACATTCGTCGATCTCGGTTTGGCAGTAGGTTCCATTGTACCCTGCGGGGCACAGGCAAGAATACCCGAGAGTATGGTCGACACAAAGAGCACCATTTTGACACGAGGCATTGACACAGTCGTCTATGTTATGCTCACAGTACTTTCCAGTATACCCATCAGCACATAAGCAAGTGAAACTATTGACAGCATCGAGGCAGGTTCCGTTGTTGAAACACGGCCTTGGTAAGCATTCGTCTATTTCTGATTCGCAGTAATCTCCGAAGTAGCCAGTGCTACAATTGCAGTAAAAATGGTTATAAGAGTTAACGCAGAATCCATTCTGACTGCAGTTAGCTTCTTTGCAGTGGTCAATGCGGTTTTCACAGTTATAGCCCTCGAAGCCTTCTGGACAGGAACAGGTGTAATTTCCCACTAGATCTGAGCACGCGCCATTATTTGCACACGGACTGGATTTACAGTCGTCAATATTAACCTCGCATTGCAGACCTGTCAGTCCATTAGGACAGACACAAACAAATCCGTTGATCTGCAAAGTAAAAGTGAGACTGATCTAATAATTTGAAGTTCCATCACCAGATCGCTGCTACATACAAAAACGATCCAAGATGTTTATTCTACTTATGTATAGCATACATTTTTAATACGCGTTATTATTTCCTACGTAGCTACAGTCGGGTTTTCCCTTTATCAACAGCTCAGTAGGTTAACTAAAATGTTATCTTTTTGAGAACGCAATCTGCGACAGCAATTCCATCTACTTATTTGCAGGCATCCCTGTATCCATGCAGTCATGAATCCATTTATCCATCCATGCATCAATGCATACATTAAGGAAAAAAAAAAAACAGTTTTGCATTTACCGGAGCACAAGTTTTGAATAATTTACCAACCAGTTTAAGGAAGAAAGTTCAGTAAAAAGGGTTTATGGGTAGGAAGACCCATACTATCAGCCCAAGCAAAACTAATTCTGTATGTGATATTCTCTTTTGAGCCTTTTTGAAACCAGATTTAACAAAAATGCTGTCTTTTATATATCAATGTCTCTAGCTGTGTCCTTAACAATGGTCACGCTTCACCTTTTTTTCAACTCCATCGAGGCGTTAGGCAAGGATGCCCTCTGTCTGGTCTTCTTTTCGTGATCGGTATTGAACTTCTTGCAAGGGCTTTGCAAAACGATAACTCTATCAAAGGCATTAACATTGGAAAAAAAGAAATAAAACTCTCGCAATTCGCAGACGACACTACAGTGTTTGTAAGTGACCAGGCTTCCGTGTCAAATCTGCTAAAACTGCTATGTAAATTTAAACACGCATCCGGTCTGGAAATCAATACAACCAAAACAGAAGCAATGTGGCTAGGTGCCTGGAGAAATAGAACAGATACACCTTATAACTTCAAATGGCCGCAGGAACCTATCCGTGCCCTTGGCGTTTTCTTTTCTTACAATTCTGTTGATGCAAACAACCTGAATTTTGGAGAAAAAATCCGCAAATTAGAAAAAACGCTTAATAGCTGGAAAAGAAGGAAACTTACACTACACGGCAGGATAAAAATAGTGAAGACACTAGGTTTATCAAAATTGATTTACAACACCTCAGTGTTAGTAATTCCAGAGCGTTATGTGAAAGAAATTAACAATCTTACATTTAATTTTATATGGGAAGGAAAACCACCCAAAATAAAGAAAAAGACCATTATTAGTGACATTAAACGTGGTGGTCTTAAGATGTTAGATTTTGAAATTATGGACAAAGCACTCAAAATTGCCTGGATTAAACGATTAACTGATCACGACGATGCAGCTTGGAAAATTATCCCAGAATTCGCAGCTACTGATTACGGCGGCCTTTCTTTCCTAATAGAATGTCAGTACGACGTAAAGCAACTCTCTCTTGACAATCTTCCACCCTTTTACCACTCCTTACTAAGGTATTGGCAAGAATACAATCATGACAATTTTTCAAAAAACACCGATATCCGAAACAAAATAATCTGGAATAACAGTCGTATCCTAATTGGAGGAAAGCCATTATTCTACAAGCCTTTATTCCAAGCTCAGGTCATTTCGATTAAACATCTCCTTAATGAGAACAACACGTTTCTCTCTTTTGACGAACTCAAACAGAAAGTGAACATTAATATTCCTTTCACACTTTACTATGGCCTCATCACATCCATTCCAACAGAATGGAAAAAGATATTAAGAAATCAAAACAACTTTTCCCAAACGGTAAATTCAACCCTTGTTCCACTCCAAGACCCCCCATCAACACGAACCGCCTACTCTTTTCTTCTGAACAAAGCAATAAGTCCACCTACATCAGAGAACAGAATATTAAATTATGGTTTCACCAAAGAAAATATTCACAAAGTGTATACATTTCCTTTCTTGATAACCAAAGACTCTAAACTAATTGCCTTTCAGTACAACATCACTCACCATATTTTACCAACTAATTCAAGCCTTTTTCGAGCTGGAATTATTGAAAGCGACACTTGCACATTATGCAAAACTGAAAAGCAAACAATTAACCACTTGCTGTTCCACTGTACTGAATCTACCGTTTTTTGGAAAGAATTCACCAGCTGGTGGCTCCTAAAATTTAAACAAGCTATCACGTTGACCGAATGCGTCGTTCTCTATGGGTATCATAACAATATCAAAAACAAGCAGGCACTAAATGTCACTCTCCTCCTCGCTAAATATCACATTTTCGCTACCAGTTCATGCGACGGCAAGCTTTCTTTTGACAGCTTTCTTCTCCGCCTCCAAAACCACCTAGAGATTTTAAAACAAAGTCATACAGCCGCAAACAAATCACATCAATTTTTATCTATATACGGCAATCTGTTGTAATCCATTGATTCACTTCTGTTCCAACAAATTCTGCGTCATCTTACTAAAATAGACGTATTTGCTTTAGTTTGTTTTTCCGTTGTTTGTTGTATTTTTTAGAATTAATATAGTCATTGCAACGTTGTCAGCATTGTTAAAGTAATGTAGTCATCGTAAAGTAGTATGTATTGTAAAAAGTAATGTTTTTTTTATTTATTTATTTTTTTTATTTATGTATTTATTTTTTTTTTTGTAACTAAAAACTAAAACAGAGATTTGTAATTAAGTGAGTTTAAGTGTTAATAAATGTCATTGCAAAAAAAAAATAAATAAATAAAAAATAAAAAATAAAAAAAAAATAAAAAAATATATATCAAAGAATCCATCCCTGAATGCATGCGTGCATTCATTCATGCATGCATGCATGCATTTATCCACAGTGAGCATCGATGGATTGTCATTCAACCCGTAACATCATTGTCGGTGAAAGGAAAAAGGGGGAGTTGCCAGTCTTAGCGGTTTTTTTTTTTTCTAAATAAGATTATTTGGTTAAATTTATATAGATGGCAATAAGGACTGTTTTTACCAATCTCAACCGTTGTTCAGCGTAACGAATGTTACTACTTGTCTGTGCTTGTGTTTAATTAACACACGCGCATAACGTAGTATGCTGTCTACCATTGAGCATTGGCAACATTACCTGATCAAAAACATGTTCCGCCATAGTAACAAGGGAAAGACGCGCACTCATCGATTTGCACTGTACAATCATCACCCAGAAATCCAGGCGCACAGTCGCAAATGTAGCTGTTTATTCCGTCTCTGCACGTGGACCCATTACCACAAGGATTTACCACGCAGTCGTCGATATCGACCTCACAGTGTGGTCCGCTGAATCCATCAACACAGGAGGCACCTGTAGTTATGAGCTTTGTCGAGACAAGTAGCATTATTGTCGCAGGGAGAGCTGGCACACTCATCGATGTCAATGCTGCAGTTTTTTCCAGTGTATCCCTTCTTACAAGTACAACTGTAGTCATTTATTAGATCAGCACAAGTTCCATCGTTTAAGCATGGATTCGTTCCGCAGTCATCGATGTTTACTTCGCAGAGAATACCAACAAAACCGTCAGCACAAGCGCATTTGTATCCATCTAATCCGTTAATGCAAGTGCCGCTATTTAAGCAAGTGACATTTTTACAGTTGTCTATATTGCTTTGGCACAGATCTCCTTCGAAACCATCTGGACACTGACAAGTGAAGGAGGTGATACCATCAAAGCATGTTCCATTGTTCAAGCAAGGTGTCGAAGCGCAGTAGTCGATGTCCACATTGCAGATTTCACCTGCAAAACCTATCGGGCAAACGCAGGTAAAACTGTTCACCCCGTCTTGACATGACCCGTTGTTTGAGCAAGGACTCGATGCACAGTCCATCTATGTTGTTTTCGCAGTGTAATCCATCAAATCCCTCGTGACAGTCGCATTGATAGCCATTAACCAAATCCACGCAGCTGGCTTGATTTTGGCAGGG
>JAHPZR010047349.1:0-12008 GCA_019787425.1 Platygyra sinensis | reverse complement strand
CATTACCCATGCAAACCTGATCAGTGTTGCTTAATTCTAGCTTATTTTCCTTTATTCTCTCTTTAAATTCATCTAGGCCTTTGTTGATATTGGCACTTAGGTATATCTTTAATCAGGAGGACTAAACAGAAAACAGTAGAATACTGTGATATTTCGGGAATACAATCAGTCACACAAGTCAGTGTTAACGTTTATTGTGGTTGCGGTTAAGGTGGTACTCTGGACGACCCTGAGTCGCAATGCAGTACACTCCCCAAGGAATATATTTAATTCTGGCGCTTTTAGCCAGTTGGAAAGTTTCTGATAGGATTTGTTCATTACTAGTCTATAAAAGCCAATTTCATTGCAGATCTTTAAGAGAAGAATATTACTACATGCAGGCTAAGCAAGCACCCCCTACCTATTTCTGCCACCCACATATTTTTGGTTGTTAGGGTCTAAAATTAACTTTTTTGACTTTGGCTACAGCTTTCAACCTTAGTCAAACCTTTTCGCATCAGAAGCTAGTGATGTGCAGTCGGCCAGAAGTTTTCGGGCTTTATGGTAATTGGAAGAGTCAAGATGAAAAGTCTGCGATTGGCAGAAAGGGGTCTGAATTTTCTGTCAGTGTAATTGCTTTTGGCCAAAATTAATATTAATTTGGGAAAGAGATAAATATATAACAGTGGCATAGTCCCTTAATATAGGTATGCCCCCACTGATGGCTCAGTTGTAAATTTGTCTGATCATCATGGTAAAACCTTTGTTTTTAGCAGCATTGGCAGCCCAGGAAGGGGTTGATTTCAGACATGTCCAATGTGGTAAACTCTTTTTTTCCTTTCGTTTTTTTAAGTCCTTATTGGCTGCTTTAGCCAAAACCAACTACTCAGACACACTTTCAAAACCTGGATGCGAAAGTAACTTACTAATCATCTTTTCCAACTTCTGCCATTCTTTCATGGACATCTATCCAAACCCTCCATGCAACATCTACATTCTTCATGCTGGACAACACAACGCCAACGAACAATTGATACACTTGCCACCTATAACAATACCCTTACATGTACCTGTATGGGTAAGAGCTTAAAATTCAAAATAACATTTAATTCACAGTTGACACCAAAAAGTATATAACCAAATTATTCCATGAGCCCGCGTTGGATAATGAAGTGATAAAATAACCAAACGAGCGCGTAGCGCGAGTTGGTTATAATCACTTCATATCCAACAAGGGCGAATGGAATAATTGTTTAGTAAATTCTCAAACCGGGTTTTGCCGCCGATTTTTATTTCCACAATTTTACAAATCGAAAAAATTTTAAAACTTGGCGGCAAACTATTTTTTCGCATATGACGGTAAAACTCCGACTAGTACCAATTTAGACCCGATAGGCCGAAAGGGGCTATACGGGTCAATAGCCCATGAGGCGAAGCCGAATGGAGTTTTTTTTTTTTTTTCTATTGACCACTTGGCCCTTGAAGGGCGAAGGGTCCTAATTGTTTTATAGTATCACCTCAAACTAAGTCGGACAAAAAAGGCCAATAATAAAGTTAGCAAATACAAGTTAAAGGAAAGATCTGCTTTGGGAAAAAACGAAAGAAAAACCCTGCGAATTTACGCTACTCGATGACTACATACTATTAGACCCCTAGTAGTCGTAGGCCAATCAAAATGCGAGGATTTGCATTAGTCCACTAGTTGGGTGAATACATAATGGCTAATAGTCCCGGAATTTTTAGCAATCAAACAGCATAGAAATGCAATAGTCGGAGCTGAGAATTTACTAAATATAAATAAACTTGAACTACCTGAAGAACTAAAAACTACCACTTCAATCTTTGTTGTGTTATTTTTTTTTTTTATTTTTGGTAAATTTGACTAAATTACAGAAATTTAACATCATGCAATATCTACGAAACAGGCATTTTCACAAACGGTGACACAAATCGAAATCCCACATAACTTCCTTCGAAATAATAACAATAATAATAATAATAATAATAATAATAATAATAATAATAATAATAATGATGATGATGATAATAATAATAAATGGCAATTTATATAGCGCCCTATCCAAAGCCCTGAGGCGCTTTACAATCAAGGTAAAAAAAAGTTAAAAATACTAAATAAACATAATCATTCATTAAAATAACGCTTAAAAAGATAAGTTTTAAGATTACGCTTAAAAGTGTTACAGCGCTGATTACATTACCGTGAACACCTAAAATATGTCTGGAATGTTTATTGTGTTGTAACCAATCACATGCGAGATCTTCACACCACAGAAACCACAAGCAACGAACCGTTTCCTATCGGCCACGGAACAAATTATTTTTGTTTTGTTTAAGGATACAAACTGTCTCATTAGGAATTTAAAACACCGCTGTTCCCCAAGATCAGTGCTGAGGACCGCATCCAGGTCACCGTTCGAGTTTAGAAAGAAAGAATTTAGAGCCAACGCGACGCGACGGCGACTAGCTTTCCATGTAACGACATCACGTGAAGATAAAAAAAAATCAACAATCGTGATTAGCATAATCCTTGCTAATATTTTTTGTAGAACAAGGGTTGATTTGTGTGGGCTAACAATTGAACCCTCGAACTACTGTGCCGGCAGAAGTTCCTTGATCGCAAGATCGCAAACTGGAAAGACCGCCAAACAAATTTGCGATCAGCCGTAACTAAATTATTCCGATTTCGATCGTTACAAAAAGTTTGAAAATTCGCGCGCCAAACTGTCGCGTACGCTCCGCCGGCACATCGGCTTAATTTACTTCAAAATCGCTCAAACCTGTATTCTTCGCTATTATAGCACATACTGTAAATAAATGGGCAGGAAAAGTAATTGTTTACTTGTGAAAAGACTGAATGTTAAAACAAAACGAAAATAATTTGTTCCGTGGTAGAAACCCCTTCGTTGCTTGTGGTTTCTGTGGTGTGAAGATCTCACATGTGATTGGTTACAACACAATAAACATTCCAGACATATTTTAGGTGTTCACGGTAATATAATCAGCGCTGTAAGATGTGCACTACATTTTATGATGTTAGGAATGTCATTCCACAGCTTAGGTGCACAAACAGAAAAAGCGCGATCACCATAAGATTTTAACTTAGAACGAGGAATCGCTAACAAGTTCCTACTAGATGATCGCAAAGACCTAGTAGGCTTATAAGTTTCGAAACAAACTGCTTGAATTTTCAGTAGCTCTTTTACAAAAATAGACGCATTGATAAAAGCAGAAAGAATCGAAACGAAGAAACCAAATAAAATACCAGTCTGGTAGATCTGTCCCGTCAGCAGATCGACTTAGAAGCATGTCCTCAGACTCTTCTTCTTCCTCTACAGCTATTTGTTCAGCATACTAGTATAGCTTCTTCCTCGGTGGCAAATATCTGGCTAGGCACTATCATCGTAAATCTTCACTTGCCGAGCAGAAGCTGGCCTCTAAAGACTCAGAGCAACCTTCACTACTGCTTTCAGACAAACTTTTCATACATATACATACATACATACTTTATTGACTTTCCCCAAGGGGCCTTTTCAAAGACAATATTCCTATTTACAATTAAAAATGAGAATAAGGTTGTAAAAGTTATAAAAAATATATAAATATAAAAATTACAATTCTTTAAGTAGTTTGGTCCTCAGACGGTTTTTAAAAACAGAGACTGAATTACGCAGCTTAAGGGAATAATCTAGAGAATTCCATAAATTAACTATTCTATAATAAAAAGTTCTTTGGCCGCTAGCGGTTTTAAAAAGTGGAATGTTTAACAACTGTGAGATTCTGGTATTTCGACCGCTCACCTCGGCTCGCTTTAAGAATTTCGAAGACAGGTATTCGTGGGCGTGGCCTGTCATACATTTAAAGGCCATTGTTGCACTACGGTAATAAAGCTGGTCTGCCACAGGGAGCCAATTGAGCTCTTAACGAATGGGCGTGATATGGTCATATTTGCGCGCGCCGCTCACAATGCGGCAAGCGAAGTTTTGAACAGCCTGAAGTTTGTTGATGTTACACTTCGATGTATTTGCCCATACATTAGAGCAATAAAATAATTTGCAAAAAACTAAAGAGTTAATAATCATTAAGAGTGTACGTTTGTCAAAAACATGCTTGACACGGTTTATTTGGCCGACGCGGGATATGCACGAAGAAGCGGTTTTAATTACGTGTTCATCATAAGTTAAATTAGAATCTAAAATCACGCCCAGGTCTTTAGCAGTGTCTGTAGGGACGATGTCCTTTCCCATAAATGGAAGGGAGTGAAATTGCAGTTTTGCGCGCATTTGCCTGCTGCCAAATATCATTAACTTGGTTTTGCCAGGATTAAGTAATAAGAGGTTGTTGGAGCACCATTCTCCTATTTTAAAGAGATCGTATTTTAAATCAGTTATTGCATCCAGGTTATCTTTAGTTGAAAAGAAGTAATAAGTTTTGTATCATCTACGTAACTCTGAGTGCTGCAAAATGAACTTCTGAATCGACAGGGATTTCGCTAATACTAAGAAAAAAACTCGACTGATATCAACGGTGATCAAAGGTAATCAATCTCGTGTTAGGAATATGACGTCACAAGTAGAGATGCCGCTGCAAAAATAGCGGGCTCAACTGGAACCAATTTCGAGTAATGGCGGACGAAAAATGTCACTTTTCGAGCGGCGAAATTTTAATGAAGGAAGTCTTTTTAATTTTGTTTTCTTTTGGCGAAAGGACATCGTACATGATGGTAAGTTATTCTGTTTCAAAAAAAAGTGGGAAAAAGAATGTGAAATTTCGTCACAGTGGCACCTTAAATCTTTGTACTTTTATTTTCCAGAAAATGTGGATAACCATAGGAGAACTCGGCGTTCCGTGATTCCAAAAACCACAATTACCCTAACTATAGTTGGTAGGTTAATAGCACTACCTTAAAGGTTCACGTCTGACACAACTTTAAAGATTTTAAAGATTTTAAAGATTTTAGTTAGAAGTTCAGAGCAATATTGAAAGTTTTCTTTCTCTCTTTTTTTTTTTTTTTTTTTTCGCTCAACTATTAAAGTGGACCTTGAAGGCATTGAAGCAAATGACACCAAAGAAAGCCAAATTATGATTGGCGTAAAAGGCATGAAAATTGCCAGAAATATCAGCAGCCGGATAGAAGCTGCGATTGAAAGGAGCAACTTCAGTCTCAACGTCAATGGCACTGTGTTCGTTACCGATAGAGAGTCGATGAATATCTCAGAGCCTATACCGCAATGCAAAAAGGGGCAAACGTACAGAGACGGATATTGTTGTAAGTACCGTTTGATTAGCATTTGTTTATTGCATTTGTTTGCTCAGCAATGTCATCATTCCAAATCCTTATATTTGAAAGTGCTTTGCAAGAAAGGGCAATAGGGGGTTCCTTAGACCCTTTTTTTCGTGAAGTACCTTAAAGGTTTTCTACTAGTTAATTATGCGTTCTACAGCGCCATAAATGAAGAAAGACAAATGATATCTGATAGGTTTACAAGAGTGACCCGGCTCATCTTTCTTCCATCTGAGAGTCGTTAACAAACTGAACGTTAGGGTACGACAAAGCGCGACTAGACTCTATAACTACAACGTTCTCTGTCACTCGCAAAGAACTAGACGTGACATTGTTATTTTCCCCGTTATTTTATCCGCACTAACGTAAGTTGCGTGCATGTTTTAAGTTCAAAGAAACTTCCTAACTGCATCTTTGCCTTTAATATTCACAGTAAACTGTACACTGGGGACTTACTTAAACAGTACAACTGGAAAGTGCGAGGACTGTCCTATCGGATCATACCAAGCGCTCAATGCACAGGAAGAATGTCTGTTGTGTCCACCTGGCACCTCAACAACTGACTCCAGAACAGAGGCAAGCATCGACTGCTTGGGTAACTAACGTTAACTTCTTTAGTTATCCTAACGAGACAAATGTTTGTCTCTGAAAACTAGACTTTTACCACCCAGGAGGCGTTTAAAAAATTCCATGACGTACCATGATAGAACTAATGTGTGTCGCATTGACTGTAAATTGAGACTTGGTATTCCAGAACGTATCAATAACCTATCTGATGCAGTACACTTGGACCCTTATCCACCTAGCCAGCCGGAATTGTTCCTTACTTTCAAGTTCACACAAAATGTAATACCTTATGTTCCCTCTCTCTCTTTTTGGTATAAATTCTCACTGTTCTCTTGTTAAAAGTTTTAGGTGCTCAGGGTAGTACGAAGCGAGCGGCGTTCAGACTTAATCTTTAAAAGCAGCCTTTTTTTAATTATTTTTTTAATGAAGCTTACTGCAAACCTGGTTCGTACTCCCCAACCGGCATGGAGCCTTGCTTCCTTTGTGACAAGGGTTATTATCAGGCTGTAGAAGGTCAGAAGTCGTGCTTACCATGTAGTCCAACTACGACAACTCCTGGTGAGGGATCCAACAGCTCGGTGCAATGTGGAGGTGCGTATTCAACGGTGAACGTATGTGTTTGCTGTATCAAGCTCATTCATAATTAACCACCAAAGACGTGCATTGAGCTAATGTTTAGCTGAGCGAAATTTGGATTAAGATGATCCGGTTCTTTCACAACCTGCGACGCTAATTTTCTTCCATTGTTTGTATGAAATACACATTGTGTCTCTAGAAAAGAAAATGAATACCCGTTGGCTATTAGCACGTTGTTAGGAAAACATGAGGAACCTGATGCTATGGAGTGGCTTTTGTCCGACTCACGGGTATCATACAAAAGAAACCCAAGCTAAGCTCCAGACAGCCATGGAAATTTGGCTACCAACAATTCCCTACAATATCGTAGATATGATGTCCATGTCAGAAACAATGTTAGTTTATTTATCAATTTAAAAGTTTATAGTGATGTTTCTGTTTCAAAATTGTTTGGAAATCTTCACATTCGTTTTCGATCAATTATATTCCACAGCCTCATGTCCAGCTGGATCATTTTCACCAACCGGACTGGCTCCATGTTCTTATGCGATCGACGATCTTTTCAGCCGCGCAGTGAGCGTCGAGTGTGTTTTTCGTGCCCAGGAACAACCATAACACTTAACCCGGATCAAAGAACTCACAGGATTGCTTGGGTTAGTAGCCTCCCCTAAACATTGCGAGTTACTCTTTTGCCTGTCCTACTGAATTTCTCTTTCCAATTAGATCTTTCAAGGAAAAGCTTTGAGGGGGATAGTGTATTCAAATTTACCGGATGGTTTGACCTTAACGAAATAAAGTTAATGTTAATTTATCTACTACATACAATTTATTCAGTAAGACACAAGGAAAAGAAATTAGTTAAACTACTCGAAGAGGAACAAGCTAATTTACATAATTCACTAACTTTTTCAGGTGTTTTCTTCCTTTTTTTAAATTTGGGTTTTTACATTTCTTGTTTTACATATCTGGAGGCTTTTTTGTTCCAGAAATCAACGAATGTGATTCCAACCCTTGCTCGAACAATTCCACATGTACCGATCTCATCGGCGATTTCCTGTGCTCCTGTCAACCTGGTTACACTGGCAAACAGTGCGGGATTGATGTTGATGACTGTCAAGATCAACCATGTCTCAACAATGGCACATGTCAAGACCTGGTCAACAACTACATCTGCTCGTGTACAAACGGTTTCCAGGGCTTCAACTGCGACGAGGATATTGACGAGTGTGCTGCATCGCCGTGTTCTAACAATGCCTCGTGCAAAAATCTTCCTGGTAGCTATCAATGCCAATGTGAGCCTGGTTACACCGGAAGGCTGTGTGATGCGGACATTGATGAATGCCTGTTGAGTCCATGTCAAAATGGAGCTTCTTGCTTGGACAAAATAAACAACTACGAGTGCACCTGCCAAGCAGGTTATCAAGGCAACGACTGCGAAGAAAACGTCGACGATTGCGCCAGTGATCCTTGTCAAAATGAGGCCATCTGCCGTGATGAAGTTAACAGCTACCAGTGTATTTGTCCTGCAGGTTTTAATGGAACCAATTGTGAACACAATATCGATGAGTGTTCTGGCGCAGACTGCAAAAACAATGGCACTTGTTTAGATCAAGTAAATGGGTTTTATTGTGTCTGCGAGCCCGGATACTCTGGATTAGCCTGTCAGGTAAACAATGATGAATGTAACTCCAACCCCTGTCAAAATCAAGCCACCTGCGTTGATATGATTAATGACTATCGCTGTGAATGCCCCGATGGATTTGACGGATTGCACTGCGAGAACAACGTGGATGACTGTGCATCAAGTCCTTGCTTAAACGGTGGGACGTGTCATGACAAGGTGAATAACTTCACCTGTTTGTGTACGGTAGGTTTCGCAGGTAGAATCTGCAACGTGGACATCGACTACTGCGCCTCAATGCCTTGCTTAAACAATGGAACTTGTACTGATGGCATTACTTCCTTCGCTTGCCAGTGTCTAGATGGTTTCGAAGGAGATAAGTGTCAGATCAATGTTAACGACTGTAAAAATGCGACTTGCTTAAACAATGGCACTTGCATTGACGGCATAGATGAGTATAGATGCTCTTGTGTCGAAGGTTTTGCTGGAATCAGCTGCGAAATAAACGTGGATGACTGTGGGCAGAACCCATGCGTGAATGGTGGAACTTGCGTTGATCTGATAAATGACTATCGCTGCACTTGTAAGAAGGGATACACAGGAAAAAACTGCAGCATTGACGTCGATGAGTGTTGCAGCGCCCCATGCTACAATAATGCTACTTGCACCGACAAAGTTGGCAGTTACACTTGTTCCTGTGTTGATGGATTTACCGGACCACACTGTGCAGTTGACATCGATGACTGCGTGGTAAATTCCTGTGGTAATGGTTCCACGTGCATAGACGGAATTAACAGCTACACTTGTGTCTGCGCTCCTGGTTTTTTGGCGACCATTGTACGCTGGAAATTGACGAGTGCGCATCTTTCCCTTGTTTCTACGGCGGGACATGTTTAGAACAGGTAATATACCAGTAATACACAGTACGTTACAGTGGTGGCACGCTATAACGAAGTGTCACGGTACCAAAAGAAATGTTCGTTATAGCGGGGTCTTCGTTACAGCAAAGACCCCGTTATAACGAATTATCTGGTTAACAACAAAAATATTCGTTATAGCGGGGTAACCGAGCAGATCAATGGGATATACACCACGCAAAACAGACTTGCAAGTGAACAGCTACATTTAAATAAGGCATAGCTATAAAGGTCAAAGTTTCCCTTATGTTGACCAATATATACGCTATAGCGGGGTAAATTGTGCATTGGGACCGACAAAATCTATTCGTTATAGCGGGGATTTTGTTTTAATGGGGTTCGTTATAGCGGGGTTTGTTTCCACATATTTTACTGTAATTCTGCCGGGCTTTCAAATGTACTCTCATTTCCAAGTAACATCAACCTGAATGTAAAGATGATCTGATGATCAAAGATAAAGATGCTTGGCTTCGCTTAAGCTTTAGTTTCACTCGACATTTCACTACAGTAGAGTCCCGTTTTCTCCAACCCTCACATTTTCAAACCTCACTATAAGTCTAACCAATATTTTAAAGAAAACGACAACACTTTTAAGTTTGTAAGACATGTTTCGACAGAAACTTCTGTCATCTTCAGTTAATTAATGTAAAAAGCGTTACAAGTTGAATTTATAAGAAAGAAAAAATGCTAATTATGCTAGTAACAACGGAATGTACAAAAAACGTGACAAAGTGAGAATTAAAAGGATAGTTTTAGATTTACATGATGTAATTGCTGATTAAGAGAAGGCTGTTGTTTATGAATATGAAATGCCTCTTTTATCTTAAGTTGGAAGCCCGTAGAGGCATGATCTAAAATATGAAAACAGTCTACCGAACACAAAGCGCGACAGTGTTCGGAATTCTGAAGGTGTTTGTAAATGTGCGAGGCCCTATCACCTGGCGGGCTTCGTTCGCGTGTTGTTTACAAGTTTGCATGTGCGGGCTGTAATGCCTGTTATGTCGGCGAAACAACCCGGCACTTTTCCACACGCGTGCGTGAACACTTAGTCAGTGATAGGGCCTCGCACATTTACAAACACCTTCAGAATTCCGAACACTGTCGCGCTTTGTGTTCGGTAGACTGTTTTCATATTTTAGATCATGCCTCTACGGGCTTCCAACTTAAGATAAAAGAGGCATTTCATATTCATAAACAACAGCCTTCCCTTAATCAGCAATTACATCATGTAAATCTAAAACTATCCTTTTAATTCTCACTTTGTCACGTTTTTTGTACATTCCGTTGTTACTAGCATAATTAGCATTTTTTTCTTTCTTATAAATTCAACTTGTAACGCTTTTTACATTAATTAGCTGAAGATGACAGAAGTTTCTGTCGAAACATGTCTTACAAACTTGAAAGTGTTGTCGTTTTCTTTAAAGTATTGAGTTGTCTGCTTATATCAAGATCGTTTGTAACCAATATTTGTTTCCCTCTCCTCAGTCGAACAATATAAAATTTATCCCGATTTCTCGAACTATACGATTTTTCGTACTAGTTTTTTTTTTCCCTCTTGGAGGTTTGGGATTTCACTGTATTCGGGTTCTTTTTTAATAAGCTCGCTTAGCTCTGACGCCTTATCGTTTTCAGTACTAATAATTTGTTCTAAAAAGATAAACTTTTCGTGTGCACAGTCAGCTATCTCAGTGAAAGGACACAGAGGCTGAGTGATTCCTGGCCTCTTTCTATGCCTAATATTCAGAGCGTGTGACCAGTATCTGAGAAACCATGGGTTCGAATCCCGTCAGAGACCATATTTTCTCATTGTCCCACGTTCGATACAATAATTGTTTTCATCTTTGGCATCATTGTAATCCGCAGGTTAATGACTTCGCCTGTGTATGTCCAGATGGATTTACAGGTTTGCAATGCCAAGAAAATATTGACGACTGCAAAGCCAATCCCTGTGCAAATAATGGCACGTGCTCAGATCTCGTGTCAAATTACAGCTGTTCTTGTAAGGAGGGTTTCAGCGGTTATAACTGTGAAAGCCGAATTGACTACTGCAGATCAGCCAACTGCAGCCAGCATGGCATTTGTGTCAACTCTCGTACAGGATTCCTGTGCAACTGTGCAAGTGGATACTTTGGGAAATACTGCGCGCTTGAAACAGATGAGTGTTTGGAAAGGCCTTGTTACAACAATGCAACCTGTCATGATTTGGTTAACAATTTTACTTGCTCTTGTACTGACGGGTATACGGGTAGGTTATGCGAGAACAATATAGACGACTGTGCCAATAACTCCTGTCAGAATAACGCTACGTGCGTTGACCATATTCTAGGTTACTCCTGTCGGTGCTCTGAAGGTTACAACGGAACGTACTGCCAAACAGAGATTAAAGAATGTGCATCATATCCATGCACTAACAACGGAACTTGCGTCGATCTGACACCGGGATACAAATGCCTTTGCCCTGATCAGTTTATTGGCGAAAATTGCGTAAACCTTACAGACCTCTGCCTTTCAACACCGTGTCAAAATGGAGGTACATGCAAGTCTGATAACTCGACAAGGAGCTTCACCTGTTCTTGCGAACCTGGCTTCACTGGTGCAGAGTGTGAAGAAAACATTGATGACTGTTTGTCGGGTCCTTGTATGCCAAACTCTTATTGCCAAGATCTAGAGAATGGTTATAGTTGTGAGTGCTACCCTTCTTACACTGGAGACTCGTGTGACATCTGTAAGTACTAAAGTATTTTCAGTGTAAATGTTCGGCTTACCTTGGGATGCAATTATGTCAGAAATATTTGGTATCTCAATACGCTTATAGTGAAATGAGCCTTAACTGGCATGAGAGAAATAGATTACTTCATATGCTGTAATTTGTTTATTGAATATGTAGCGAGAATTAAACATATCCTTTAAATCAGTTTTATTTTTCCCCGATGACATAAGCTCACATGCAGAACAGCAAAAACTTCAAGACCGATGTAAATGACCGAACGTAATAAAAAACAAATTCGCTTTCAATTCCCGTCCAGCAGCAAGCGAACAAAGACCA
>JAHPZR010047348.1:0-12095 GCA_019787425.1 Platygyra sinensis | reverse complement strand
CTCATTGCGTTACCTATAGAGCTTTTAAAACCCCTTCCATGATTTCTCGCCAGGCCTGGAAAAAGAAGATGTCTAATTCCAGGACCTCCCATGTTTTGCGACATTAGCGCCATGGCAACCCCTGATCAGTGTTGCTTTAATTCTAGCTTTATTTTCCTTTATTCTCTCTTTAAAATTCCATCTAGGCCTTTGTTGATATTGGCACTTAGGTATATCTTTAATCAGGAGGACTAAACAGAAAACAGTAGAATACTGTGATATTTCGGGAATACAATCAGTCACACAAGTCAGTGTTAACGTTTATTGTGGTTGCGGTTAAGGTGGTACTCTGGACGACCCTGAGTCGCAATGCAGTACACTCCCCAAGGAATATATTTAATTCTGGCGCTTTTAGCCAGTTGGAAAGTTTCTGATAGGATTTAGTTTCATTACTAGTCCTATAAAAGCCACCTTCATTGCAGCTCTTTAAGGAAGAATAAGAATATTACTACATGCAGGCGAAGCACGCACCCCCTACCTATTTCTGCCACCCACATAAATTTTTTTGGTTGTTAAGGGTCTAAAAATTAACTGTTTTGACTTTGGCTACAGCTTTCAACCTTAGTCAAACCTTTTCGCATCAGAAGCTAGTGATGTGCAGTCGGCCAGAAGTTTTCGGGCTTTATGGTAATTGGAAGAGTCAAGATGAAAAGTCTGCGATTGGCAGAAAGGGGTCTGAATTTTCTGTCAGTGTAATTGCTTTTGGCCAAAATTAATATTAATTTGGGAAAGAGATAAATATATAACAGTGGCATAGTCCCTTAATATAGGTATGCCCCCACTGATGGCTCAGTTGTAAATTTGTCTGATCATCATGGTAAAACCTTTGTTTTTAGCAGCATTGGCAGCCCAGGAAGGGGTTGATTTCAGACATGTCCAATGTGGTAAACTCTTTTTTTCCTTTCGTTTTTTTAAGTCCTTATTGGCTGCTTTAGCCAAAACCAACTACTCAGACACACTTTCAAAACCTGGATGCGAAAGTAACTTACTAATCATCTTTTCCAACTTCTGCCATTCTTTCATGGACATCTATCCAAACCCTCCATGCAACATCTACATTCTTCATGCTGGACAACACAACGCCAACGAACAATTGATACACTTGCCACCTATAACAATACCCTTACATGTACCTGTATGGGTAAGAGCTTAAAATTCAAAATAACATTTAATTCACAGTTGACACCAAAAAGTATATAACCAAATTATTCCATGAGCCCGCGTTGGATATGAAGTGATAAATAACCAACGAGCGCGTAGCGCGAGTTGGTTGTAATCACTTAATATCCAACAAGGGCGAATGGAATAATTGTTGTAGTAAATTCTCAAACGGGTTTTGCCGCCGACTTTTATTTCCGCAATTTTACAAATCGAAAAAATTTTAAAACTTGGCGGCAAACTATTTTTTCGCATATGACGGTAAAACTCCGACTAGTACCAATTTAGACCCGATAGGCCGAAAGGGGCTATACGGGTCAATAGCCCATGAGGCGAAGCCGAATGGGCTATTGACCCTGGCCCTTGAGGGCGAAGGGTCTAATTGTTTTAGTATCACCCAACTAGTCGGACAAAAAAGGCAATAATAAAGTTAGCAAATGCAAGTTAAAGAAATATCTGCTTTGGGAAAAAACGAAAGAAAAACCGCGAATTTCGCTACTCGATGACTAATACTATTAGACCCCTAGTAGCGTAGCCAATCAAAATGCAGGATTTGCATTAGTCCACTAGTTGGGTGAATACATAATGGCTAATAGTCCCGGAATTTTTAGCAATCAAACAGCATAGAAATGCAATAGTCGGAGCTGAGAATTTACTAAATATAAATAAACTTGAACTACCTGAAGAACTAAAAACTACCACTTCAATCTTTGTTGTGTTATTTTTTTTTTTTATTTTTGGTAAATTTGACTAAATTACAGAAATTTAACATCATGCAATATCTACGAAACAGGCATTTTCACAAACGGTGACACAAATCGAAATCCCACATAACTTCCTTCGAAATAATAACAATAATAATAATAATAATAATAATAATAATAATAATAATAATAATAATGATGATGATGATAATAATAATAAATGGCAATTTATATAGCGCCCTATCCAAAGCCCTGAGGCGCTTTACAATCAAGGTAAAAAAAAGTTAAAAATACTAAATAAACATAATCATTCATTAAAATAACGCTTAAAAAGATAAGTTTTAAGATTACGCTTAAAAGTGTTACAGCGCTGATTACATTACCGTGAACACCTAAAATATGTCTGGAATGTTTATTGTGTTGTAACCAATCACATGCGAGATCTTCACACCACAGAAACCACAGGCAACGAACCGTTTCCTATCGGCCACGGAACAAATTATTTTGTGTTTGTTTAAGGATACAAACTGTCTCATTAGGAATTTAAAACACCGCTGTTCCCCAAGATCAGTGTTGAGGACCGCATCCAGGTCACCGTTCGAGTTTAGAAAGAAAAAATTTAGAAGCCAACGCGACGCGACGGCGACCAGCTTTCCATGTAACGACATCACGTGAAGATAATAAAAAAATCAACAATCGTGATTAGCATAATCCTTGCTAATATTTTTTGTAGAACAAGGGTTGATTTTTGTGGGCTAACAATTGAACCCTCGAACTACTGTGCCGACAGAAGTTCCTTGATCGCAAGATCGCAAACTGGAAAGACCGCCGAACAAATTTGCGATCAGCCGTAACTAAATTATTCCGATTTCGATCGTTACAAAAAGTTTGAAAATTCGCGCGCCAAACTGTCGCGTACGCCCGCCCGGCACATCGGCTTAATTTACTTCAAAATCGCTCAAACCTGTATTCTTCGCTATTATAGCACATACTGTAAATAAATGGGCAGGAAAAGTAATTGTTTACTTGTGAAAAGACTGAATGTTAAAACAAAACGAAAATAATTTGTTCCGTGGTAGAAACCCCTTCGTTGCTTGTGGTTTCTGTGGTGTGAAGATCTCACATGTGATTGGTTACAACACAATAAACATTCCAGACATATTTTAGGTGTTCACGGTAATATAATCAGCGCTGTAAGATGTGCACTACATTTTATGATGTTAGGAATGTCATTCCACAGCTTAGGTGCACAAACAGAAAAAGCGCGATCACCATAAGATTTTAACTTAGAACGAGGAATCGCTAACAAGTTCCTACTAGATGATCGCAAAGACCTAGTAGGCTTATAAGTTTCGAAACAAACTGCTTGAATTTTCAGTAGCTCTTTTACAAAAATAGACGCATTGATAAAAGCAGAAAGAATCGAAACGAAGAAACCAAATAAAATACCAGTCTGGTAGATCTGTCCCGTCAGCAGATCGACTTAGAAGCATGTCCTCAGACTCTTCTTCTTCCTCTACAGCTATTTGTTCAGCATACTAGTATAGCTTCTTCCTCGGTGGCAAATATCTGGCTAGGCACTATCATCGTAAATCTTCACTTGCCGAGCAGAAGCTGGCCTCTAAAGACTCAGAGCAACCTTCACTACTGCTTTCAGACAAACTTTTCATACATATACATACATACATACTTTATTGACTTTCCCCAAGGGGCCTTTTCAAAGACAATATTCCTATTTACAATTAAAAATGAGAATAAGGTTGTAAAAGTTATAAAAAATATATAAATATAAAAATTACAATTCTTTAAGTAGTTTGGTCCTCAGACGGTTTTTAAAAACAGAGACTGAATTACGCAGCTTAAGGGAATAATCTAGAGAATTCCATAAATTAACTATTCTATAATAAAAAGTTCTTTGGCCGCTAGCGGTTTTAAAAAGTGGAATGTTTAACAACTGTGAGATTCTGGTATTTCGACCGCTCACCTCGGCTCGCTTTAAGAATTTCGAAGACAGGTATTCGTGGGCGTGGCCTGTCATACATTTAAAGGCCATTGTTGCACTACGGTAATAAAGCTGGTCTGCCACAGGGAGCCAATTGAGCTCTTAACGAATGGGCGTGATATGGTCATATTTGCGCGCGCCGCTCACAATGCGGCAAGCGAAGTTTTGAACAGCCTGAAGTTTGTTGATGTTACACTTCGATGTATTTGCCCATACATTAGAGCAATAAAATAATTTGCAAAAAACTAAAGAGTTAATAATCATTAAGAGTGTACGTTTGTCAAAAACATGCTTGACACGGTTTATTTGGCCGACGCGGGATATGCACGAAGAAGCGGTTTTAATTACGTGTTCATCATAAGTTAAATTAGAATCTAAAATCACGCCCAGGTCTTTAGCAGTGTCTGTAGGGACGATGTCCTTTCCCATAAATGGAAGGGAGTGAAATTGCAGTTTTGCGCGCATTTGCCTGCTGCCAAATATCATTAACTTGGTTTTGCCAGGATTAAGTAATAAGAGGTTGTTGGAGCACCATTCTCCTATTTTAAAGAGATCGTATTTTAAATCAGTTATTGCATCCAGGTTATCTTTAGTTGAAAAGAAGTAATAAGTTTTGTATCATCTACGTAACTCTGAGTGCTGCAAAATGAACTTCTGAATCGACAGGGATTTCGCTAATACTAAGAAAAAAACTCGACTGATATCAACGGTGATCAAAGGTAATCAATCTCGTGTTAGGAATATGACGTCACAAGTAGAGATGCCGCTGCAAAAATAGCGGGCTCAACTGGAACCAATTTCGAGTAATGGCGGACGAAAAATGTCACTTTTCGAGCGGCGAAATTTTAATGAAGGAAGTCTTTTTAATTTTGTTTTCTTTTGGCGAAAGGACATCGTACATGATGGTAAGTTATTCTGTTTCAAAAAAAAGTGGGAAAAAGAATGTGAAATTTCGTCACAGTGGCACCTTAAATCTTTGTACTTTTATTTTCCAGAAAATGTGGATAACCATAGGAGAACTCGGCGTTCCGTGATTCCAAAAACCACAATTACCCTAACTATAGTTGGTAGGTTAATAGCACTACCTTAAAGGTTCACGTCTGACACAACTTTAAAGATTTTAAAGATTTTAAAGATTTTAGTTAGAAGTTCAGAGCAATATTGAAAGTTTTCTTTCTCTCTTTTTTTTTTTTTTTTTTTTCGCTCAACTATTAAAGTGGACCTTGAAGGCATTGAAGCAAATGACACCAAAGAAAGCCAAATTATGATTGGCGTAAAAGGCATGAAAATTGCCAGAAATATCAGCAGCCGGATAGAAGCTGCGATTGAAAGGAGCAACTTCAGTCTCAACGTCAATGGCACTGTGTTCGTTACCGATAGAGAGTCGATGAATATCTCAGAGCCTATACCGCAATGCAAAAAGGGGCAAACGTACAGAGACGGATATTGTTGTAAGTACCGTTTGATTAGCATTTGTTTATTGCATTTGTTTGCTCAGCAATGTCATCATTCCAAATCCTTATATTTGAAAGTGCTTTGCAAGAAAGGGCAATAGGGGGTTCCTTAGACCCTTTTTTTCGTGAAGTACCTTAAAGGTTTTCTACTAGTTAATTATGCGTTCTACAGCGCCATAAATGAAGAAAGACAAATGATATCTGATAGGTTTACAAGAGTGACCCGGCTCATCTTTCTTCCATCTGAGAGTCGTTAACAAACTGAACGTTAGGGTACGACAAAGCGCGACTAGACTCTATAACTACAACGTTCTCTGTCACTCGCAAAGAACTAGACGTGACATTGTTATTTTCCCCGTTATTTTATCCGCACTAACGTAAGTTGCGTGCATGTTTTAAGTTCAAAGAAACTTCCTAACTGCATCTTTGCCTTTAATATTCACAGTAAACTGTACACTGGGGACTTACTTAAACAGTACAACTGGAAAGTGCGAGGACTGTCCTATCGGATCATACCAAGCGCTCAATGCACAGGAAGAATGTCTGTTGTGTCCACCTGGCACCTCAACAACTGACTCCAGAACAGAGGCAAGCATCGACTGCTTGGGTAACTAACGTTAACTTCTTTAGTTATCCTAACGAGACAAATGTTTGTCTCTGAAAACTAGACTTTTACCACCCAGGAGGCGTTTAAAAAATTCCATGACGTACCATGATAGAACTAATGTGTGTCGCATTGACTGTAAATTGAGACTTGGTATTCCAGAACGTATCAATAACCTATCTGATGCAGTACACTTGGACCCTTATCCACCTAGCCAGCCGGAATTGTTCCTTACTTTCAAGTTCACACAAAATGTAATACCTTATGTTCCCTCTCTCTCTTTTTGGTATAAATTCTCACTGTTCTCTTGTTAAAAGTTTTAGGTGCTCAGGGTAGTACGAAGCGAGCGGCGTTCAGACTTAATCTTTAAAAGCAGCCTTTTTTTAATTATTTTTTTAATGAAGCTTACTGCAAACCTGGTTCGTACTCCCCAACCGGCATGGAGCCTTGCTTCCTTTGTGACAAGGGTTATTATCAGGCTGTAGAAGGTCAGAAGTCGTGCTTACCATGTAGTCCAACTACGACAACTCCTGGTGAGGGATCCAACAGCTCGGTGCAATGTGGAGGTGCGTATTCAACGGTGAACGTATGTGTTTGCTGTATCAAGCTCATTCATAATTAACCACCAAAGACGTGCATTGAGCTAATGTTTAGCTGAGCGAAATTTGGATTAAGATGATCCGGTTCTTTCACAACCTGCGACGCTAATTTTCTTCCATTGTTTGTATGAAATACACATTGTGTCTCTAGAAAAGAAAATGAATACCCGTTGGCTATTAGCACGTTGTTAGGAAAACATGAGGAACCTGATGCTATGGAGTGGCTTTTGTCCGACTCACGGGTATCATACAAAAGAAACCCAAGCTAAGCTCCAGACAGCCATGGAAATTTGGCTACCAACAATTCCCTACAATATCGTAGATATGATGTCCATGTCAGAAACAATGTTAGTTTATTTATCAATTTAAAAGTTTATAGTGATGTTTCTGTTTCAAAATTGTTTGGAAATCTTCACATTCGTTTTCGATCAATTATATTCCACAGCCTCATGTCCAGCTGGATCATTTTCACCAACCGGACTGGCTCCATGTTCTTATGCGATCGACGATCTTTTCAGCCGCGCAGTGAGCGTCGAGTGTGTTTTTCGTGCCCAGGAACAACCATAACACTTAACCCGGATCAAAGAACTCACAGGATTGCTTGGGTTAGTAGCCTCCCCTAAACATTGCGAGTTACTCTTTTGCCTGTCCTACTGAATTTCTCTTTCCAATTAGATCTTTCAAGGAAAAGCTTTGAGGGGGATAGTGTATTCAAATTTACCGGATGGTTTGACCTTAACGAAATAAAGTTAATGTTAATTTATCTACTACATACAATTTATTCAGTAAGACACAAGGAAAAGAAATTAGTTAAACTACTCGAAGAGGAACAAGCTAATTTACATAATTCACTAACTTTTTCAGGTGTTTTCTTCCTTTTTTTAAATTTGGGTTTTTACATTTCTTGTTTTACATATCTGGAGGCTTTTTTGTTCCAGAAATCAACGAATGTGATTCCAACCCTTGCTCGAACAATTCCACATGTACCGATCTCATCGGCGATTTCCTGTGCTCCTGTCAACCTGGTTACACTGGCAAACAGTGCGGGATTGATGTTGATGACTGTCAAGATCAACCATGTCTCAACAATGGCACATGTCAAGACCTGGTCAACAACTACATCTGCTCGTGTACAAACGGTTTCCAGGGCTTCAACTGCGACGAGGATATTGACGAGTGTGCTGCATCGCCGTGTTCTAACAATGCCTCGTGCAAAAATCTTCCTGGTAGCTATCAATGCCAATGTGAGCCTGGTTACACCGGAAGGCTGTGTGATGCGGACATTGATGAATGCCTGTTGAGTCCATGTCAAAATGGAGCTTCTTGCTTGGACAAAATAAACAACTACGAGTGCACCTGCCAAGCAGGTTATCAAGGCAACGACTGCGAAGAAAACGTCGACGATTGCGCCAGTGATCCTTGTCAAAATGAGGCCATCTGCCGTGATGAAGTTAACAGCTACCAGTGTATTTGTCCTGCAGGTTTTAATGGAACCAATTGTGAACACAATATCGATGAGTGTTCTGGCGCAGACTGCAAAAACAATGGCACTTGTTTAGATCAAGTAAATGGGTTTTATTGTGTCTGCGAGCCCGGATACTCTGGATTAGCCTGTCAGGTAAACAATGATGAATGTAACTCCAACCCCTGTCAAAATCAAGCCACCTGCGTTGATATGATTAATGACTATCGCTGTGAATGCCCCGATGGATTTGACGGATTGCACTGCGAGAACAACGTGGATGACTGTGCATCAAGTCCTTGCTTAAACGGTGGGACGTGTCATGACAAGGTGAATAACTTCACCTGTTTGTGTACGGTAGGTTTCGCAGGTAGAATCTGCAACGTGGACATCGACTACTGCGCCTCAATGCCTTGCTTAAACAATGGAACTTGTACTGATGGCATTACTTCCTTCGCTTGCCAGTGTCTAGATGGTTTCGAAGGAGATAAGTGTCAGATCAATGTTAACGACTGTAAAAATGCGACTTGCTTAAACAATGGCACTTGCATTGACGGCATAGATGAGTATAGATGCTCTTGTGTCGAAGGTTTTGCTGGAATCAGCTGCGAAATAAACGTGGATGACTGTGGGCAGAACCCATGCGTGAATGGTGGAACTTGCGTTGATCTGATAAATGACTATCGCTGCACTTGTAAGAAGGGATACACAGGAAAAAACTGCAGCATTGACGTCGATGAGTGTTGCAGCGCCCCATGCTACAATAATGCTACTTGCACCGACAAAGTTGGCAGTTACACTTGTTCCTGTGTTGATGGATTTACCGGACCACACTGTGCAGTTGACATCGATGACTGCGTGGTAAATTCCTGTGGTAATGGTTCCACGTGCATAGACGGAATTAACAGCTACACTTGTGTCTGCGCTCCTGGTTTTTTGGCGACCATTGTACGCTGGAAATTGACGAGTGCGCATCTTTCCCTTGTTTCTACGGCGGGACATGTTTAGAACAGGTAATATACCAGTAATACACAGTACGTTACAGTGGTGGCACGCTATAACGAAGTGTCACGGTACCAAAAGAAATGTTCGTTATAGCGGGGTCTTCGTTACAGCAAAGACCCCGTTATAACGAATTATCTGGTTAACAACAAAAATATTCGTTATAGCGGGGTAACCGAGCAGATCAATGGGATATACACCACGCAAAACAGACTTGCAAGTGAACAGCTACATTTAAATAAGGCATAGCTATAAAGGTCAAAGTTTCCCTTATGTTGACCAATATATACGCTATAGCGGGGTAAATTGTGCATTGGGACCGACAAAATCTATTCGTTATAGCGGGGATTTTGTTTTAATGGGGTTCGTTATAGCGGGGTTTGTTTCCACATATTTTACTGTAATTCTGCCGGGCTTTCAAATGTACTCTCATTTCCAAGTAACATCAACCTGAATGTAAAGATGATCTGATGATCAAAGATAAAGATGCTTGGCTTCGCTTAAGCTTTAGTTTCACTCGACATTTCACTACAGTAGAGTCCCGTTTTCTCCAACCCTCACATTTTCAAACCTCACTATAAGTCTAACCAATATTTTAAAGAAAACGACAACACTTTTAAGTTTGTAAGACATGTTTCGACAGAAACTTCTGTCATCTTCAGTTAATTAATGTAAAAAGCGTTACAAGTTGAATTTATAAGAAAGAAAAAATGCTAATTATGCTAGTAACAACGGAATGTACAAAAAACGTGACAAAGTGAGAATTAAAAGGATAGTTTTAGATTTACATGATGTAATTGCTGATTAAGAGAAGGCTGTTGTTTATGAATATGAAATGCCTCTTTTATCTTAAGTTGGAAGCCCGTAGAGGCATGATCTAAAATATGAAAACAGTCTACCGAACACAAAGCGCGACAGTGTTCGGAATTCTGAAGGTGTTTGTAAATGTGCGAGGCCCTATCACCTGGCGGGCTTCGTTCGCGTGTTGTTTACAAGTTTGCATGTGCGGGCTGTAATGCCTGTTATGTCGGCGAAACAACCCGGCACTTTTCCACACGCGTGCGTGAACACTTAGTCAGTGATAGGGCCTCGCACATTTACAAACACCTTCAGAATTCCGAACACTGTCGCGCTTTGTGTTCGGTAGACTGTTTTCATATTTTAGATCATGCCTCTACGGGCTTCCAACTTAAGATAAAAGAGGCATTTCATATTCATAAACAACAGCCTTCCCTTAATCAGCAATTACATCATGTAAATCTAAAACTATCCTTTTAATTCTCACTTTGTCACGTTTTTTGTACATTCCGTTGTTACTAGCATAATTAGCATTTTTTTCTTTCTTATAAATTCAACTTGTAACGCTTTTTACATTAATTAGCTGAAGATGACAGAAGTTTCTGTCGAAACATGTCTTACAAACTTGAAAGTGTTGTCGTTTTCTTTAAAGTATTGAGTTGTCTGCTTATATCAAGATCGTTTGTAACCAATATTTGTTTCCCTCTCCTCAGTCGAACAATATAAAATTTATCCCGATTTCTCGAACTATACGATTTTTCGTACTAGTTTTTTTTTTCCCTCTTGGAGGTTTGGGATTTCACTGTATTCGGGTTCTTTTTTAATAAGCTCGCTTAGCTCTGACGCCTTATCGTTTTCAGTACTAATAATTTGTTCTAAAAAGATAAACTTTTCGTGTGCACAGTCAGCTATCTCAGTGAAAGGACACAGAGGCTGAGTGATTCCTGGCCTCTTTCTATGCCTAATATTCAGAGCGTGTGACCAGTATCTGAGAAACCATGGGTTCGAATCCCGTCAGAGACCATATTTTCTCATTGTCCCACGTTCGATACAATAATTGTTTTCATCTTTGGCATCATTGTAATCCGCAGGTTAATGACTTCGCCTGTGTATGTCCAGATGGATTTACAGGTTTGCAATGCCAAGAAAATATTGACGACTGCAAAGCCAATCCCTGTGCAAATAATGGCACGTGCTCAGATCTCGTGTCAAATTACAGCTGTTCTTGTAAGGAGGGTTTCAGCGGTTATAACTGTGAAAGCCGAATTGACTACTGCAGATCAGCCAACTGCAGCCAGCATGGCATTTGTGTCAACTCTCGTACAGGATTCCTGTGCAACTGTGCAAGTGGATACTTTGGGAAATACTGCGCGCTTGAAACAGATGAGTGTTTGGAAAGGCCTTGTTACAACAATGCAACCTGTCATGATTTGGTTAACAATTTTACTTGCTCTTGTACTGACGGGTATACGGGTAGGTTATGCGAGAACAATATAGACGACTGTGCCAATAACTCCTGTCAGAATAACGCTACGTGCGTTGACCATATTCTAGGTTACTCCTGTCGGTGCTCTGAAGGTTACAACGGAACGTACTGCCAAACAGAGATTAAAGAATGTGCATCATATCCATGCACTAACAACGGAACTTGCGTCGATCTGACACCGGGATACAAATGCCTTTGCCCTGATCAGTTTATTGGCGAAAATTGCGTAAACCTTACAGACCTCTGCCTTTCAACACCGTGTCAAAATGGAGGTACATGCAAGTCTGATAACTCGACAAGGAGCTTCACCTGTTCTTGCGAACCTGGCTTCACTGGTGCAGAGTGTGAAGAAAACATTGATGACTGTTTGTCGGGTCCTTGTATGCCAAACTCTTATTGCCAAGATCTAGAGAATGGTTATAGTTGTGAGTGCTACCCTTCTTACACTGGAGACTCGTGTGACATCTGTAAGTACTAAAGTATTTTCAGTGTAAATGTTCGGCTTACCTTGGGATGCAATTATGTCAGAAATATTTGGTATCTCAATACGCTTATAGTGAAATGAGCCTTAACTGGCATGAGAGAAATAGATTACTTCATATGCTGTAATTTGTTTATTGAATATGTAGCGAGAATTAAACATATCCTTTAAATCAGTTTTATTTTTCCCCGATGACATAAGCTCACATGCAGAACAGCAAAAACTTCAAGACCGATGTAAATGACCGAACGTAATAAAAAACAAATTCGCTTTCAATTCCCGTCCAGCAGCAAGCGAACAAAGACC
>JAHPZR010047341.1:0-41570 GCA_019787425.1 Platygyra sinensis | reverse complement strand
GACACACGAACAATTACGAGCTATCGTACCCAACGAACAAGTCACAAAGACGCCTCGAGGGTGAAAGCGGCCTTCATAGCACAGGAAATGGAGCGAAGTGTACAACAGAGAAAAGGCGCGCCTAATCAGGGGCCATTTTGAAGATTTACGATCCTCATTGGAAAAGAACATCGAGGCCCTTGATAAGGAATGGGCTGAGGTTAATGAGCAGTTTAGGGCCAGGGTTACAGTGCGGATCTTCATGAGCGATATCAGGTAGAAATTTTTGTTGGGCTCAGTCTTTGTGCGCATTTGTGTTAGCTGTTTCACAGCTGCCCTTCCCGATTCTTTCTTTCGTGGTGGTATACACCGAATGCAAATATGGCGGACCACTCGGTCGTCGCCCGGGACGAGTCGAATGAAAGCGAGGCTAGTTGGGCTTCGATGTTTTGTTTTAAAATGCTTCCCCAGAGAACTCTTCCTTTGTGGTCGATCTGTTGTTTTATTTCGCTGTGCCTACGAGTTGCTGTGTTTCTGAATGCGACGAGAGGGGATAGAAATCTTCCACCGTTAACCTCTAAGGGAAAATAGTGGATCAATGCAATTCGTTGAGACGGAGAAAAGGAGTTCACGATCGCCGCGGGGACTAAAGTTTGTTTGCTACGTTTCAGGATAGAAGATCGTTTAAATGACGAGCTTATGTGGTGTCTGGTGGTGTTCGAACACGGTTTTCATGGCCAATACCCTCCCAAGTTAAAGAAAAGCTCTTCTTGAATGATATCCTCTGTCTCAAAGGAAGAAGTTATTTGCGTTCGCGTCCACTCGCATCATTGCGCGGAATCGCACGGATTAAATATAAATACTACGGTGCAATAACCAAGCGAATGAACTTCAACTGCCCCGTCGCTGAAACCAGTTAAAGCATTGAGCCAAATGACAACAACTTGGAGCTAAATAAGAACGCTTACACATTTTCTAAGATCGATTCCACCCTGAACTTAAACAGTTCCTTCGGCGAATGTGAACTCCTTGCCTCCGTCTCTTTGGTTTCCCCTCAGAGGCGAACGAGAAAACTGAAAAAAAGGAACACTTTCTCTGCTGTGCAAGATTCCACTCTGTTGCGGTGGCATTCAGAAACACAAAAACGCATAGGGAGGGCGAAACAAAGGGACCAAAGCGACAAACGAAGCAAGACTTTTCTGGAAAAGCATTGTCAAAACAAAAACATCGAAGCCCAACTAGCCTCGCTTTCATTCGACTCGTCCCGGGCGACGACCGAGTGGTCCGCCATATTTGCATTCGGTGTATGTCATCTTGAGGTTATTGTTAGTGGCTAATATTCAACGCGTCTGGCGATGCCATCAGAATCGACCTCGCTAAGTTTACAAACGTGCTTTTTTAGATGTTAAAATTTTCTTGTATTGTGTCTTTCCCTTTAGGAACATAAGTCCTTTACAAACCATTTCTGGTGAATATCACATCACGTGACGCCGTCTATTCCTTCGTAGACCTTATTTCCTTTTATAACATATACAGGACCCTGCGCACGCTCTGATTGGTCAAAAAAACTATGTTTTATCAGAGTATAAAACAGAGAAAAAGCGTGTTTTATTGTTTTGCGCGCGTAAAATCTATATCATAAAGCAAATGAAGTAGCCTAAGCCGTGTATTACGCAGTGATAAAACACTCCAGTCATTTGGGAACACTCGAGAAATCAGGTAGAAAACACTCACCTGCGGCTCGTGTTTTCTACATTTCCCTCGTGTTCTCAAATGCCTGTCGTGTTTTATCACAATGTAATACACGGCTTAGGCTTCTTTATTTGTTAAATAAAAATTATCGTTGTGTAAAACACCGTGTAACTCTTTTACGTATATTCTCTGACTTGTAACCCGTATTCAGCCTGTTTCATCTTTTGTGATCAAACTCAATTGCTCGCAGCTCCCTCCAGTATTTCTTGTATTATTTGTCTTCTTTACTTAGAATAGAAATGTTTGATTTGGCCAAGGGAAAGCGAACGAGAGTAGAATGTATGTGTATGTTTGCGTATTCCAGTTTGGCAGAGTCACTAACTAGCTCATAATTTGTCTTTGCAATATCGATACATTGATTAGCAGTTAGGTGATGAGAGTATAAAAATTTTTTAGCTAGGAGAATCAGATATTGTCTGAATTGCCACCAAGACAAAGCTTTACAAATCTTCTCACACGATTTGTAGCCTTATATGCTATCTGACTGTGTAGTTTCTACAAACTCACCATTAGTTTTGTTCGTTCAGGCGGTCTTGGCGTCTTCGGATGCTTTCAGTAGTGTCGAAGACGACTTCTGCAACCTCCAGGACACCATGACCAAACTAAAATCTCCACAAGAAGAAGAGCAGTTTGAAATTGTAATACAACAGCTACGATCGAAATGGGAAGAGGTCAAGCGCAAGATTGAAGAGCTGCATCCCAGAGTTCAGGTTATGGCTGAAAACTTCTCTGAATACAAGGAAAGCTGCAGTCCTTGGTTCACTGGGTGGAGGAGGCTGAACAAACATGTGATGCCTTGGAGCGCGTACAAGATTATAACGAATTTCATCCCTTAATGCAGAAATTTCAGGTACTGTAAGCCGCTTTTTGATCCCTTTAGTAACAAACAGCCCATTTCCATTCATTTTCATATGAAAGGTTTTAACACGAGGACCCGGATTGAAACCGAGACACAAGGTAACTCAGAAATGGCCCATTCCGATACTTCCCCACAGTGAACCAACTCGTTCCCTTAGGAACTAATACCCTCCCTGCCTGAAATATACGCTGTTCTCTCAAAGACTATGCGGAAAAAGTATAAAGGAAAACCTTGATACTGACCTGGCACAATGCACTTTCTGTTTATGCAGGTACTTGCTTCCAAAATGGATGATCAACTTCAGTCCCTCCGAAGGCTAAACGAGTTGTCAGAAAACTGGTGAGCTCATCGAACAACCAGGAGTTCGCACAAGAAGTGCACGCCTTGACGGAACGAGTTTAAGACGTGTTACCCATAGTGGGCGACAGGAGTAGCAGACTCAGTATCATGCTTCAGTGTTTTGAACATCAGCGGTGTACCCAGAAACACGTCACGTTCCTTGAGGAGGTGAAGAGTCGTCTCGAAGTGGAGTTTTGTTTGGATGGCGTTGTAGATGTGGAAAACGAGCTGGAGGTTGTTAAGGTGAGGACGGACTTGAAGAGCTATGTCATCATGGCTTGTGCATCTTGAAAACTTTGACCTAAATTTTTTCAAGCTCGTCGATTGAAATCCGTGTTAATCTTCTCCATCCTTAAACATCCTTGTTCCTTTATTTAGCTCTTATTAACCGAGCAGGAGGTCTGTATGGGAGAATCTTGACCGAGGTCCTGTACACGCGGCCGAGGTCAAGATTCTCCCATACAGACCGACTAAGCTCGATTAATAAGATGTTTATTATATAGCAAAAACAAGAACAATTTAATTTGTTTCATGTAATTAGTTTGTACTAACTGACATTTCGCTTGCGAACGGCGGTGAGCCGAATTTAATTCTTCGAAAGTTTGCTCGTCCTCTTTACTTTTTTTTCTCATCAGCTCTTCGGTACTTACAGGAATAATATTTTCAGATTAAAAACACCAATGATTTTGCATTTTAGCTTGCAACGTTTTTCACTTCTAAACATTACCGGTCTAGATGCCCGTCTAGATGGGAAAATCTAGACCGCGGTCAATATCCATTTCAGCCAATCAAACTCGTGAATTTGGTAGTTCCCAGTCGTTGGAGACAGAGCCATATAATAAGGTCTATTATTATCTCTTTGGTGTTTTAGATAGATACTTTTAGATAGATAGAAACTTTATCTATGTGTCAAGAAGAAGCTAGCCGAGGGGCAGGCCCTCTACTAATAGGGGACACCTAAAGTGTGATAAAAAAAAATAGATACAATAGTTGAGTAGATAAAAAATCTATACAATATGCTACAAATTGTTAGCTAAGTATTAAAGCTAAGTACTAAAATGCTAAAATTATGATACTATAGTACTAAATACTATAATACTTAAAGCTAAGTCTTAGTGTGTAAAGCTGATTTTGTACATGGTCAAAATAACTCAAAATACACAACATTGTACTGTGACTGAGCTCCTGTGTGGCGTAGTCTCGCATTCGAGTCTCACGCTTTACCATACTAGTCACCTAATGTTCAAATAGGCCGTACCAGTCACAGCCGCCATGATGGTGTTTCTTATCATATCTCTCCACCAGCTATATAATGGAGCAAACAATAGTAGAGCGGGAGATTTGTCTACCAGTTTCTAATGAATTTCTCCTAGCAGCAGGCTGAATGAAAACACGTTTAAACTAAATCTGAGCTTTCTATTACTAGACACTCAGAAGCGATCTTGCTTAATTTAGAAGAACTAGATCTGTTTTTTCTTGAAAATTGTCGTCTTTCCAAAGTTTGCCACTAATTGGCCACAAGGCTGGCTAATTCGAGTTAAAGATAAAAAAATCCATTTTTGAAAAAGCCTAGTGACTACGCCCCCGAAATAATGAGGCGAAATGTACAAAAACAAAGAATAAAGAAAGTTTTGGTGAGATAGGAAAGGAAAGGAGTATACCTCTTCTTTTGTGTTTCTTTCATAGGATATTTTACAGTCTCTGGATTCACACCAAACGCAAATCGAAGAAGCCATCTCCGAAGGAAAAGATCTCCTACAAAAGGAAGGCGCGCTAGATTTTGTGCAAGCGAATGTGACAAGCTTGAAACTTTGTCGAGTGAGGTGTCACAAGAGTGTAAACAGCGACAGGAAGAGCTCGGGACAGCGTTTGAACGACTGGAACCGATATAACGAGGCATTGGAGGGATTTAAGGAAGTTCTGGCTGAAGGAGAAGTCGAGGTGACGCGGAGAAAGACTTTGAATGTGACTGGGATTGAGAGTGTTGATGAACAGAAGCAGGAGATACAGGTGTGGAAATGATCAAATTTTCCTTTCTCCGTACAGCTTTTTATAGGAAGTCAAGTACAGAGGTAATGGGAACAACGAAAATCATCCACCTTGGGAATGTTGTCTGATGTATTCACATATTCTTAGAACGAACATGAAAGGAAAAGTGCGATAATCAGAAAGGAGAATTACTATTTTGAACCAACATAAAGGCAGCGTTCTAAACGCTGACATTAGTTACTTGTATGATTTTGACTCGAACATTTCAAAATTATAGTAAAAAGGCGGATTTTAGCCGCATTCCTAGGTTTGTTGCACTTGCTAAGAAGCAAATAACTAAGATTGTGACGTTGTGCGGACGAAACGTTGAGAGACATACCGGTTAATTCACTCGACCACTCAAACACTGCACTGTTTCCCCTTAAATTGGACCCAGAAAGCGAGGACATTAAGGGTATGAAATCCTCGTATTCATCTCTGATCTAGTTCATGATTTAGTTTTTGCATCTGTAGCAGGGTTGCCACAGGTCAGGAAATGTTCTGGGGAAAACGTCTTCAAGTTCAGGGAAAAGTTCGGGAATAGTATTTTAGTCACGGAAAATTGACATTTTGAAAAGAGCAAGGGATATTTGAAGTAATGTAACCCGGCTGATTCAATACCATTGAAGGTTTGCAGAAACATTTGTGTCACAGTGTTCTTAACGACTTTTTTCCTCAATGATGGAGGAAAAATTTTTGAAAACATATCGTTGTTAATGAACGAGTGGAAAAGACGGTTGTAAGTTGAGGCCAGAAGCTGCTACCATATCTGACATTTTGCATTAATTTAGTCAGGGAAATTTGATATTTATCAGGGAAAAGTCAGGGAAAAATTTTGAAAAGTGTTATTGTGGCAACCATGTGCTCTCTTTGGTCAGGTTATTTCTTTGTGACTGTAAGGTCTTATTGTCTCGTTCTTTTCTTCTAGGACTTCCAACAAGATCTCCAAATTCAATTAGCCGAGTACAACTTCATCTTTTCTCTCGGAACTACGATCAAAATGAAAGCGAGCGAAGACTGCAAAGCTAGAATCGAGGACCAACTTAACAGCATTTCATCACTGAAGAAGTCGCTCTTCGACGAGATTGATTCTCATCTTCAAAACCTTAACAGTAAATCCAAACAGTGGGAAGGATTTCAAGAACAGATGGATCAGTTTGTGGAGTACATGGATAAAGTGGATTCTCGTTTGGAAAGGAGTCGGAGGGAAAGTCGAGTGTCACAGGAATGGCTGGCTCAAGTTAAGGTAAGATAGGACATGACTTCACAGGGATACCTTTCTAAGGAATCAGATCCGATCGTTTAGCCTCCAAGTCGATTAGCCCCTAACCGTTTAACTCGTAACCAGAAGTCGAAAACAATGCCTAATTCTCGTTCTTTAGGCGTGAATGTGGGCTAATCGACTTCTGGCTCACCGTTGGGGGCCAACCGGCCAGGGGTTTATCCACTTTGGGCTAAACGACTTACATTCCAGACAACTCATTGCTGCTAAAACAGGCTCCACTGAAGCCTTCTAAGATTTTTTAGCGATGAGATCCATTTTCTATGTAAGGAAATAATCAAACTTTTATAGCTGCATAAATATTTTCCTCAATCTTTTATTTATTCGCTTATTGATTGGGGTGTCGCGAAAGTGATGCAGACCTCACGCTTAACGCCAGCTATATATATCTTTAATTACTGTTTCTTCCTACAGTGGGGAACTCAATGTACTTCTTGCTCTTTCTACCCAGGGAGTATCAAACGAATTGTTCCAGCGCCGTCAAAGCTTCACCGTGTTCACAGAGGAGGCGCACAAACTCTCCGAAGGCGTCATGGATGCCGGGACCATGCAATTTAAGGCCAAGCTCTGCAAATTAAGAGAAAGATGGAATGAACTGTTCGAGAAAGCAAGAATGTCTGAAAGCAGCGCAGAACAGGGACTTAAACCTTTGAACGAGTATCAAGAAGTGTTTGTAGAATTCACGTCACGATTTGAAGAACTGGCTGTAAAGCTATCCACACAAGTTCCGTGTTTTGGGAGTTCTGAAGAAGTGGCTGCTCTCATCGAACAGGATAAGGTCATATAATACTCCTTTCTTGTTTAATGGTGACGAAATTCTAGGTTGTCCTTCGCACATCGGTACTTTGCAAACTACTCAGGTGATGAGAGTAAAGACAATTATCATCTAGGGATGCTGATTTGATGCACTTCGAAATTCTCAGAACTCACATTAAAATAAATGTGCGGTAATTGCTAAGGAGAGTTTGTGTTTTCATCATAATTCGCGTTGTATCTTTAAATCTCTTCTGGGGGTGTTTGGAATCTGGTAAAACACGGTCTTCCATGTTTAAATAAATAAATACATAACGTCAATCACGGGCATGGTAACGTTTCTTATATACCTCACTCCAATGTCATTTCAGATCTTGCTTGCAGACTTGCGCGAACTGAGAGGTGTTCTCGACAACTTGATCTGGAAAGGCTCGGAGCTTTCGGCAAGCATGCGACTTAAAGACCTGGATATCAAAGACACGCTGAAGCAATTGGAAGAGAAATGGACCCAAGCTGTACAAGATGGCGAGAAAAAACTGGTAGACTTGGACGACCTGAGGATGGACTGGGCCGAGAAAGAAGAGATGCTGGTGAACATGGAATCTTGGGTAGTTGAAGCTGAGGACCAGCTTGAAAACGAAAGAGGATTGTCAAGTAGAGACGAGGAGAGTTTGAGGGAGGCGCTGGCTTATTACGAGGTAAATAGTGTTCCAGCTCCGGCGATTAACATTACACACTGCTACAAAGATGCGCTCGCCAACATTCGTACAGTTTCAAGCCTTTTATCATGCTTCATCTTAAGACGGAATACTAAGACCATTCTATTTACTATCTATACAAAAATCAGATAGAAAGACAGTAATAATAATAATAATAATAATAATAATAATAATAATAGACTGGTTTATTAAAAATCACCTCGCAGTAAAATACTGAATTGCGTAATTGTTCACAAGCTACTAATATACAAATATACAATTAAATATAAGACTTAAAGTTCTATTATCAACAGATCCAACGTAACAGCACGAACAACAACAACAAAGACCAAAACGACCAAACGACTAAAATCGTGAGGCATTTTGTCTGTTACTGTATCAAGAATTTTTCAATGAACTGCGACGCACGTTTAAAAGGCTTTTACCGAGATCAAAAGCTTTTGTGATTAGTGACTAACCAGGAATTCGTTCAAATTATAGATGGTGCTGGTAATGATGCAATCGTGCGTCCACATTATATTTAGAAAATGTACAAATTGGATACTTCTCTCTCAGGGCGTAGAGAAAGACATGGGAAGTCGGGAAGTGGATTTCAAATCAGCAGTTGAAAACTACCAAGAGTTGTCCAACACTGGCAAGTACATGCTGTACATCCAAGATAAGCTGGTGGACGAGAAGTGTGACTCCCTGAGAAAGAAATGGGAAGCCCTGACGAACAGCATCCCGGAAAGAGTGGAAACTCTTAAGGGAGAGTTGAACAGCTGGAAAAGCTTCCACGAGAAGTTGGACGCGTTTATAGCCTGGGTGGACGAGATGGAGGCGTTTACTAAAGTAGGGAAACCACGTGACGATACGGAGGCCGCGCAACAGCTGAAGGGACTGGAGGTGAGTGATGATGCTATGTGAAAGACGTGTCGAGACACCAAACATGAAAAGAGCCGATAAAGCAGGATCGCAACAGTGGACAGCTGTTTCGTCCTGCTTGGGACCCATCAGCATTGTTTAGCGAAGATATGTAACGTAAGTCCAAGTGCCAACGCACATAAATTGCAGAATGAACCGTTAGCTCTATCAAATTCCGTACTTTAAACTCAATCGCGCCCCGAACTACGTGATGTGGCAACGCGTGTTTCCTACGTTGGCAACTTTTATAGTATGCGGTCCCTTACCGTTTCTTGTGTTTTAGTGCGATTTAAGAGTTGTTGTTTATCGATATACATGGTGTTTAATTTGACTTCTTAATTGCTCTGTTGCTAGGAGTTTCAGTCTAACTTCAGATGCCGTCAAGACTCATTCGAATCCCTCGTAAAAGAAGGCCGGGAAGTGCGACTGCAGGCGAGCAAAGGCGAAGAAGCCGAACGACTCGGCGAGAAGCTCACGAAGCTAACCGATCGTTGGGACGAAATGCTCCGATGGGCTGCCGGAAGATACCAATTGTTGGTTCTATCACGTCATTACCTGGACTCTTCTAAACAGGTGGTGCAGTACCTGGAAAAGATTGAAGAGAAGCTGAGTAGTGCCAAGGATATACCACCGACAGTGTTGGAGAAAATCAAAGAGGAATCAGAAAAGGCTAAGGTGAGATATACAGCTGTTTCGGGAAAGTTTGTCCAAAAGAAGAGTAGGAGCGTTCGCGACAATGCCGAAAGGTAGTACGGGAGATATTCAATAAAATAAATTCAACTTGTAGTGAACGCCCAGAATCGAAGATGCCACGACCGTCCAGTGCAGACCTACGGTAGCGAGTTTTTTGGATGAAAGAGTTCTTAGGATATAGCGTAGATGAAGTGGCAGTACGTACGGCAGGCTTAAAAAATGAAGCTCTCTCTCGCTATCACGCTACCAAAACACGTCCAAACACAAAGGGTTCATTAGCGATGGCCCTGCACGTGCACCACGATTTTTGGTACATTTCTCCGACTTTCTCTGCAAAACATGACAAAATCAGTAAGATTAAAGTTGTCAGAATCATGCTTTTTCTGTGAATCCTTACACTTTGTTACTAATTCATGGTCTGGATCATTTGACTGAATTTTGAAAGTCACTTATATATCAATGTCAGTAACAAAGCGTGAGCATGTAGTTCTAGCTGACGTTTTCGATAGCATTGCCGTCCGGGCATGTTTTCGTTGACTCAAACTGACAGTTTACCATAATGCCTTTCGGCATTGTCGCGTACGCTTTTATGGTTGTTTTGGACAACCTTTCCCGAAACAGCTGTATATGAGTTATTGACCAGGCGTGAGGTCAGGGTGGCTGGATATTAGCCTAGTTCGTTTTTCGCGTGATTATGGACCGAGACGAAGTCGAAGTCCATTCTCATGCAAAAAAGAATGAAGCCAATATCCAGCCATCTTGACCGAACAAGCTTGGTCAATAAAGGATTTATTATATGGAAAAAGAAAAACACCATTTTCTCGCGGGACAAGGCGGGTAATCCCGAGTGGGCAAGATAGCGCCATCTTTACGGTTGTTAACCAATTACAGCACAGGATTCTGCTCATTCTGCCCGCTCACGGAGCTAACCACATAATAAGTTAAATCAACAAAATTGTTCGTCTCCACATGTGATCTGCTATGTGTTAGTCCTGCCTGGCTCAAAATTCTTTGCTATCATATCATTAACCACTATTCTCTCACTTCTGTTTCAACCTCAATCCAGGCTAAGGTGGATTACTGGAAGCAGCAGTGCCTCGATCTGGACGTGGTGGTGAAGGAAGGACATCTGATGCTTCAGCAAGAATCCTCTGGGCAAGCCGTGGCTTTCGACGAGAAACTCGGCAACCTGAACATGGAGTGGCACACGGTGATACAGGACGTGGAGGAGAAGAAAAAGAGCATCGAGAAAACCGCCAAGAAGTGGTGGGATTTCACCAGGAACAAACTCAAGATGATTCGATGGCTAAAGAAGAAAGAAGGAGACGCCGAGCTGCAGAACGCGACAAGTTGTCGCATCGACAGTGCACAGGATCAACTTACTGCGTATCAGGTATGAAAACCTCTGTGGCAAACCTCCCGATAACTCCAACGAAAAGTCGTTTCTGTCACCTCAGTTGGACACTGATTTTACCCCCGATTTATCGAACTACTTGGTTTTTCAAACCAATCGGGATTCCACTTAAAATACCATTTTTTTGCGAGCGCTCGTCCTGTTACCTATAAATAGTTTACGTAAAAGTGTAATAAGAACAAAATGGTCGGAGAGACCGAGAGAGCGAGAAAAAGACATCGAGTTGGGTTTTCATAATTTGAACAGACGACTGACAAAATAGGATCTTTTTGTCCTAAAACAGACCATTTTAGAGTGAAGAGGTCATTTTCGAGTCACCTTTTGCCTCTGTCGAAACGAGTCTTCATACGAAACCATTCATATGAGGATGTGTTTGCTTTGCAGTTTCATTTTTATGCAAATCAAACTCATTTTCATATGAAAGGTTTGTCACGAGGACTCGTTTTGAAACAGATGCACAAGGGAACTCTGAAATGGTCTATTAGATTTTCTTGCAGTGGCGAGCATTTCACGGCAATTGTTTTCTGGATCGGCCGAAAACGTTGACGTTTGAACTAATTCGTGGATTAAAACGCACATTGTAAGCTTGAAAAGACGTGCAAGAAGTCAAAAGATCTTGATTTTAAAATAGAAATCTGAAGCTCAATTTGCTGTTGAAAGTTTCGCAAGCGAAAAAACGAGATTGCGTGGGCCTTGTTTTTAGCTGTTATTTTCGATTTAGTGATACCAAGGAGGAATTGTGCCACAGGTAACTTGAAAATCTGTTTTGTTAAGTTGGTGGAGGCAGATTCTACATTGTGTGACATTTCAGTTGCTGTAACCAGATTATACATAGTGTGACAGGGAGCGTTGCATTCAAAGTGTGATAAGGAGCGTTACATTCATGCGTGACGATGTACCTTGACGTTTCAGGGTATTCTTGATCGACTGAACGCCCACAAGCGTGACTTAGAGGCACTGAATAGAGCCGCGCAAGACATGATGGAGGTCGACGAGGCCGGCTGTGCTATGAAGGAAATCCAAGATTTAATCGAACGCTTTGAAGCACTGCAAAAGAACATCACGGAGAAGAGAGAGTTCTTCCAGAGAGTGACGGGCAAATGGTTCAAGTTTGCTGAGCAAAAGCACAAAATGAACGCCTTCTTTAAGAATACCCACGGGATTGTTAATAAGCGACAAGTCAAGAACGCGGATGACTGCAAAAAGCAGATCGAAGAGTGCAAGGTAGCTGAACCCGTCTTTGCTCAGACTTATGTCCTTTTTAATGGTTTCCTTTGCAGAAGTGGATTTTACTACGAAACGTACATAGCTTGGAAAAACTGAATTCGTTACACAATCGGACAAATAACTGATTATTAGAGTCCTTAATGGACTAGCACGAGCAAGAGTGACAGCCAGCCAAGGTTGCTTTTTTAACTATCAACAAAGCTCAAGCAGCGTTTCGCGGTTTATACTTGAATCGAAAATTATTTACTTGTGGGAAGATGATTTTTTCTGTCATTGACACAGCCATACTCGGAAAAACAATTCCAAGTTCTGCTGATAGGAGTGCATCATCTTATTTATTCTCAAAATCTACTGGTGTTGTTTTCCTTTTCTCTACCGTTCATTCATCGATGTCTTTCATAAAAAAGTTTTATAGTGGAGCTCCAGTGCGCGAGGCGTACCAGCGGAGAACCATGTGTAAGAGCTATGTATGAAAAGATTATTTTGAAATCATCCTTTCAGGCTGTTGGTCAAGATCTGTTGGACAATGAAGCGATCTTGGAAGCAGTTAACCAGGACGCACTTGACTTGCTGCAGGAACTAAGACAAGGAGAAGGACTTGTCGATATGCTGGGATTCGAGGAGCAGCTGCGTTTGGTCAATGAAACATGGAGTGAAGCTAAATTTCAGGTGCAAATTGAATATCATTTCGGTTCTTTTGGGGGTTATCTCATTCTAATTTCGGTGAAGCACTTCTGATAGATTGTGAGAAATGCTGACAATATTCATACCATACTAACCTTCGTAATTTTGTACCGTGGTCGAATGAGGTGTTAGGAAAAATACTATGCCGGAGTACTTTTTGAACGAGGAGTAGATTTATACTGAAACAAATAGATTATTCCCGCTCGATTTCTATGCGTGAAAGCTGACACGTGTGGCGCCCTCGTAACTATTACGCGATAGAAATCGGGAGGGAATAATCTTATTGTTAATTATACGAAAGGAAAATAGCAAATTGTAAGGGTAATATTGAGCCACTTCATATACACTGAAGCCAGCAACTTTATAAGGACAATGGCTCAAACTAGTCACTATTTTACAAGTACGCTTGGCTAGAAAACCAATGAAACTGTTTTGATTTTTACTGAATAGGTTGGTGTGAAGCAGCAGGCGCTAGAGCAAGTGGCCAATGAGTTTGAAGTTCTGGAAAAAGACAAGGACGAAATCGAGCAGTGGATCTCTGATGTCAAGAAGGAGTTGAGCACAACCGCTGACCAAGAGGATCAGAATCCGGAAGTTGTCGTGCGACGGAAGAAGTTAAAGGTTTGTTTTGACAAAAAGTGCGATTGAATAGGGAATGATCCATTTTGAAAGGCAAAGAGAAATCGAACATTGCTGATTAAGAAACTTTCTCTGCTGTTGAAAAGCCAGGGTTTTCGTTCATAATTTGAAAAATATATATACTTTTTAATATCTTCGTAATTTGTTATTTGTAGGATGAAGTAGCTTCGCGCGAGGATCAACTGAAGAGACTGAGTCTTCAGGCCTTAAAGCTAGTCGAAGATTTCTCAGATAGCGTCGATGTTGACGTGAGCGAATCCTTCCAACCCTTCTTTCAAGAATGGGGCAGCGTTCAAGAACTTGCCGGTATCCCGTTAGATGGAAAACAGAGGGAGACACTAGGAAGGCTCAAACGTCCTACCTCTGTCCCGCCACGGCTAAGCAGTCGAGGTGATAGCGAAGATGAGATCCACGCGGAGTTTCCTGGAGCTGGTCCTTTAGGTCACTTCGAGTTTCGGAGTTACTCGTTCGGAAGCGAGAACTCTTTGGATGTGCGCGCTCGGAGGAGCTCGTATGAATACTCGATGGACACGCTATGGAGCTCGAGTAGCACGTTTTCGATCAACATTGACCACAGGGACGATGAGGACGACGAAACTGCGGGTATATACATCGATAACGCTCTACGAAACAACGAAGTTTTTGTAGGAGGCAGCGAGCCGAATCTACTAGAGGGCCGGACCAGAGAGAACACTTTATCCTCCCAAGACTACCCCAAAGAAGTAGCTGCCAAGACATGGGGCTCATCACTAGAGGTGGAGAAGTGTTCTAAAGAGAGCTTGGAGACAGTGACAGGGGAAGAGACACCAAGACCTGATAGAACTGAGGAGGAGATTAAGACCCTGCTGGATGACGTCATACAAAGGATTGTAGACACTTGTAAGAGACTCTCTGTGTGTACTTACACACCGGATGACTCGGTGGAAGAAGTGGAGCGTAAACTTCGGGAGAGCAAGGTTTGCCATTGTCCAAAGTTGTCTTACTTACATTTGAGTATTAAAAGTCATGTTACAAAAATAACAGAGTATGAGCGACGTGATTTGGGAAAACTAACGTGCGTTATATTATTAGCTATAGAAAACGTTTGAAACCGTAAATCTGTATTCGAGCATTTATTCTGTTTATTGTAGTTTGTAAGTGACGAGAATGTCAATCAGTTGTGTGATCCTATCTATTGCTCGCACGTACCAACTAGTGAGTTATTAAGGACTTCTGCGAGCAGGATCATTTTTATTGCAGTTTTGCAGCGAAATATTTAATTGCAATATACGCCTCATTTGCAAAACCGATTCAGTTTCTAATGGAGCTACAAAAGCATTTGTTCTGAATATTGGAAGGGCACAGAATGATCAACTGTTCCAAGTAATTTGAGCTCGATGTATGGTATACTTTTTGTGCGATGCGGGCTTAAAAACGCAAAATTTGAGAAAGAATTTCTAAGCCCAATAGGGCATTTGCCACACAAATTTTGAAAGTTTTGAAAGCCAATTTCTCCTGGAATAGTAGACCCATACAGCCCAAAATTTCACCAAGCTCTTTAAATGTTTGTGGTGAAATTGTGTAGAGAGTAATGCCCTGTCTGCGAAAAGTCGTATGTTAATGACGAAAATTGTGAGCAGTGACGTCAGCAACGATTCTCCTATAGATGTTATTTTTGTTCGTCATTTCGTAGACTTTGGAAGACAAACTACAATCACAGAGATCCGAGCTAGACGACTTAAAGGAAGATATGCTCAAGAAAAATTTAGACGTAGCTTCGGTAGAGAAGACCTTGCAAGCGGCTGGAGTAAACCTCGAGGAAGTCAGTCCACAGGCACAAGATATGAACATTGAAATTGAATTTGTGGTTGAACAATTTAGCGGGTACATTATTGCCGTGCAGGAGTGGGGTGCGTGGTTTGGTCCTGCTCTGGCCACCCTGGAGAGGTGCAGGGAACCATACAAGAACAGGAGAACTCTTGAGGAGATGAACAACGAGCTGCAGGTGAGTTCGAAACAAGAAAAGATCAAGTTAATAAGGTATAGGCCTTATACCCAAGGAAATCTCTTGTTTTTAGACACAGTGCCCTATTCATCCGCGGATGTAACTCGCGCGTTGCGTGGATGTATTTATGTATCGTTTACCAAGCGAAGGAAAACCTCCAACACTGTGGGAATGCCTTCATTGATATTTCAACAAGAAATGGGAAGAACTGAAGAACTAAAATATAATATAAGAAGGATTACCTTGGGTGAAAGGCCTGTATGGGGGATGAACTCTCTTACCTTTATCTTCTCTTGTATCGAAACGAATGCATGTTATGACACACTGTGGATGTAAACACTTATTTCCATGGAAAGGTCCTTGAGCACTTCCTTGTTGTCTTGAACTATATCACTGTGCTCTTGCCATGTTGTCCCGTCAATTTAGGAACTCAGTCGCGGTATTTTGGGTTATTTTTGACGCGTGCTAAAGTAACTTTTTTGAAGAATAACCTGTAACTAATAGTGAATGTTGTGCCGTGTAGCACTATGAACACAAGTGGTGGAACAGAGAATTTACTCTAAAGTGTAAATTAAAGTGCTAATTGACCTTTTGACCTCGGTGGGATTGGGTTCGATTCCCACCGAGGTCAAAAGATTTTTCTTTACCTCGTGTGGTTCCCTTATTTCCCTTTACAAGGGGCTGCTGCCCAGTGGGTTATTCATGGTTCCAATTAGCTCTTTAATTTACTCTCAGAGTTAATTCTCTGTTCCACCTAATGGAACAAGGATGGAGAGAGATTAAGACTGAGTGCAAACAACGAGCTCGAAAAATGTATGCTAACATCTTAGTGATGCACAAACTTTAAAGTACTGAAAGTAACTCGAAAATGACGCACTGAGATCTTACATCTTTTTCGCTTTTACATGTCAGGTGCTTCTTGACGAGATGGACAAGAACGATCAGCTGATCGGCGAAGTTATAGCAAGGGTGACATTCTGCTCCAGGTCATCTCTGGCCAGAGTAAGGCCACCGTGGAAGCCGAGTTGAACCAGTTAGAAAAGGACTGGCCGAGTTTTGTCAAGAGACGCTGTCAAATCAAAAGGGGGGGGGGCCGTGATGAGGCAACATTCAAATGTGGAATGAATTCGAAGAAAAAACAGAGACAAACTGGTGAGTGGCTCGGAGAGCTGGAGCGAAGCCCCAGCGAGGCATTCTCTGGACCAGCACAACCTTCAGGCCCTCAAGGATAAGTTGGAGGCGAAAAAGGTAATGCGCATGGTCAGCTTTGATTGACTCAGAGAACGTGTAAGAGTATGTAAGTTGAGGTTCGTGGATGTTTGACTCATTTTGATGCGTAATAACTTCTTATCTTTGTGCATACGACCAAATGGTTTCTCCCAGAGTAAAAACAACGTTATCATGGACAATTCAAATTTTAATTTTGACCTCACGTCTCTGCCGAAACAAACCTTGACTTTAGCTAGCTGATCTTCCAACACTTTCAGCTCTGCTGTGCTGATAATCGCTGCTCCTAAACTGATATCAGCATTGCGCAACTCTGTTAACCGTTCATCAAGTTCCTTGGTGAAGTCCGACCATTCACCTATCTCGCCTTCTACCACCTGGACTTTGCTGGAGATCTTTTCCTTGACATCGGACCACCGTCGCTGGAGAGTCTGGAGTTTTCCGTCGATGGTCACTCTTCCTTCGCTGTTGCAACGCTCACGAAGCCGCGAGCCTCGTTCGTGTACATCCGATAGCTGAGCCATGTGGCCTTCAAAGCTGTTTGCAACGGCCTAAAAACGACAGACAGGCAAGAAAACAAAAAAATATCAAAACAATGAGACAAAGGAAAACACTGAAGTGCAGACGAACTTTGCAATTTATGTACCGTGCACTGCACCCTTAAACTTGCCTTCAGTTTAGCAAGCTGATTCTGGAGTCCATTGTATCCGGGAACTTTTGTGTTTTCACTCTCATGAAGGCACACTTCCGTGTAGTTTAGAATGTCCCCAAGTCGGCCTAGGTCCTCTTCGAAGTCGCTCAGTTCAGCTACCATGCGTCTGAGGTCTTTGGTTCTCTCGGTCACCAGTTCTTGCACGCTGTTCCACATGTCATTGATTTGCTGTAGATCTGCTTCTATGGATTGATTCTCTTCAACTTTACTGCTAAGTTCTTGGCCTTTGACATTCACGAAATCTAGGACGAGTTCTTGGATGCTCATCTCCTTGCTTAAAGTCTAAAACAAATGTTTGATAACAGAACAAAGTATTATTTCAACTTAACGAGAGAACAAATTCCAGTGTGAGTTCTAGAATGCACTTTTTCCTTTGCAAGTTCTTAAAGGAAATGGTTAGTAAAGGCCTGAGCAACAAACTTAACACCAACTTCCCGGTATAACGAGCTTTGATTAAGCGAAGTTAATATAGAGAGCCACTACATACAAAGAGACAGAAGACAAAACGATCTTTTTGAGATACCAAAAAGCGTTATACATGTACGTTTTTTACTCTGGAGAAACCATTTTTTCGTATCACAAAGATAAGAAGTTATTACGCATAAAAATGATTAAACATCACGAACTCAACTACATCTCTATACACTTTCTCTGGTCAATCAAAGCTGACCATGCGCATTACCTTTTCGGACTCCAACTTATCCTTGAGCGGCCTGAAGGTTGGCTGGTCCAGAGAGAATGCATCGCTGTGGGCTTCGCCTCCAGCTCTCCAGAGCCACTACCAGCCAGTTTGTCTCTGTTTTTCTTCGAATTCATTCCACATTTGAATGGTTGCCTCAAATCACGCCTCTTTGAATTGACAGCGTCTCTTGACAAAACTCGGCCCAGTCCTTTTCTAACTGGTTCAACTCGGCTTCCACGGTGGGCCTTACTCTGGCCAGAGATGACCTGGAGCAGAATGTCACCCTTGCCTATAAACTTCGCCGATCAGCTGATCGTTCTTGTCCATCTCGTCAAGAAGCATCTGACATGTAAAAGCGAAAAAGATGTAAGATCTCAGTGCGTCATTTTCGAGTTACTTTCAGTACTTTAAAGTTTGGCATCACTAAGAGTTTAGCATACATTTTTCGAGCTCGTTGTTTGCACTCAGTCTTAATCTTCTCCATCCTTACCATCCTGTTCCATTATGGTGGAACAGAGAATTAACTCTGAAGAGTAAATTAAAGAGCTAATTGAACCCATGAATAACCCACTGGGCAGCAGCCCTTGTAAAGGGAAATAAGGGAAACCACACGAGGTAAAGAAAAATCTTTTGACCTCGGTGGGAATCGAACCCAATCCCACCGAGGTCAAAAGGTCAATTAGCACTTTAATTTACACTTCAGAGTAAATTCTCTGTTCCACCACTTGTGTTCATAGTGCTACACGGCACAACATTCACTATTAGTTACAGGTTATTCTTCAAAAAAGTTACTTTAGCACGCGTCAAAAATAACCCAAAATACCGCGACTGAGTTCCTAAATTGACGGGACAACATGGCAAGAGCACAGTGATATAGTTCAAGACAACAAGGAAGTGCTCAAGGACCTTTCCATGGAAATAAGTGTTTACATCCACAGTGTGTCATAACATGCATTCGTTTCGATACAAGAGAAGATAAAGGTAAGAGAGTTCATCCCCCATACAGGCCTTTCACCCAAGGTAATCCTTCTTATATTATATTTTAGTTCTTCAGTTCTTCCCATTTCTTGTTGAAATATCAATGAAGGCATTCCCACAGTGTTGGAGGTTTTCCTTCGCTTGGTAAACGATACATAAATACATCCACGCAACGCGCGAGTTACATCCGCGGATGAATAGGGCACTGTGTCTAAAAACAAGAGATTTCCTTGGGTATAAGGCCTATACCTTATTAACTTGATCTTTTCTTGTTTCGAACTCACCTGCAGCTCGTTGTTCATCTCCTCAAGAGTTCTCCTGTTCTTGTATGGTTCCCTGCACCTCTCCAGGGTGGCCAGAGCAGGACCAAACCACGCACCCCACTCCTGCACGGCAATAATGTACCCGCTAAATTGTTCAACCACAAATTCAATTTCAATGTTCATATCTTGTGCCTGTGGACTGACTTCCTCGAGGTTTACTCCAGCCGCTTGCAAGGTCTTCTCTACCGAAGCTACGTCTAAATTTTTCTTGAGCATATCTTCCTTTAAGTCGTCTAGCTCGGATCTCTGTGATTGTAGTTTGTCTTCCAAAGTCTACGAAATGACGAACAAAAATAACATCTATAGGAGAATCGTTGCTGACGTCACTGCTCACAATTTTCGTCATTAACATACGACTTTTCGCAGACAGGGCATTACTCTCTACACAATTTCACCACAAACATTTAAAGAGCTTGGTGAAATTTTGGGCTGTATGGGTCTACTATTCCAGGAGAAATTGGCTTTCAAAACTTTCAAAATTTGTGTGGCAAATGCCCTATTGGGCTTAGAAATTCTTTCTCAAATTTTGCGTTTTTAAGCCCGCATCGCACAAAAAGTATACCATACATCGAGCTCAAATTACTTGGAACAGTTGATCATTCTGTGCCCTTCCAATATTCAGAACAAATGCTTTTGTAGCTCCATTAGAAACTGAATCGGTTTTGCAAATGAGGCGTATATTGCAATTAAATATTTCGCTGCAAAACTGCAATAAAAATGATCCTGCTCGCAGAAGTCCTTAATAACTCACTAGTTGGTACGTGCGAGCAATAGATAGGATCACACAACTGATTGACATTCTCGTCACTTACAAACTACAATAAACAGAATAAATGCTCGAATACAGATTTACGGTTTCAAACGTTTTCTATAGCTAATAATATAACGCACGTTAGTTTTCCCAAATCACGTCGCTCATACTCTGTTATTTTTGTAACATGACTTTTAATACTCAAATGTAAGTAAGACAACTTTGGACAATGGCAAACCTTGCTCTCCCGAAGTTTACGCTCCACTTCTTCCACCGAGTCATCCGGTGTGTAAGTACACACAGAGAGTCTCTTACAAGTGTCTACAATCCTTTGTATGACGTCATCCAGCAGGGTCTTAATCTCCTCCTCAGTTCTATCAGGTCTTGGTGTCTCTTCCCCTGTCACTGTCTCCAAGCTCTCTTTAGAAACACTTCTCCACCTCTAGTGATGAGCCCCATGTCTTGGCAGCTACTTCTTTGGGGTAGTCTTGGGAGGATAAAGTGTTCTCTCTGGTCCGGCCCTCTAGTAGATTCGGCTCGCTGCCTCCTACAAAAAACTTCGTTGTTTCGTAGAGCGTTATCGATGTATATACCCGCAGTTTCGTCGTCCTCATCGTCCCTGTGGTCAATGTTGATCGAAAACGTGCTACTCGAGCTCCATAGCGTGTCCATCGAGTATTCATACGAGCTCCTCCGAGCGCGCACATCCAAAGAGTTCTCGCTTCCGAACGAGTAACTCCGAAACTCGAAGTGACCTAAAGGACCAGCTCCAGGAAACTCCGCGTGGATCTCATCTTCGCTATCACCTCGACTGCTTAGCCGTGGCGGGACAGAGGTAGGACGTTTGAGCCTTCCTAGTGTCTCCCTCTGTTTTCCATCTAACGGGATACCGGCAAGTTCTTGAACGCTGCCCCATTCTTGAAAGAAGGGTTGGAAGGATTCGCTCACGTCAACATCGACGCTATCTGAGAAATCTTCGACTAGCTTTAAGGCCTGAAGACTCAGTCTCTTCAGTTGATCCTCGCGCGAAGCTACTTCATCCTACAAATAACAAATTACGAAGATATTAAAAAGTATATATATTTTTCAAATTATGAACGAAAACCCTGGCTTTTCAACAGCAGAGAAAGTTTCTTAATCAGCAATGTTCGATTTCTCTTTGCCTTTCAAAATGGATCATTCCCTATTCAATCGCACTTTTTGTCAAAACAAACCTTTAACTTCTTCCGTCGCACGACAACTTCCGGATTCTGATCCTCTTGGTCAGCGGTTGTGCTCAACTCCTTCTTGACATCAGAGATCCACTGCTCGATTTCGTCCTTGTCTTTTTCCAGAACTTCAAACTCATTGGCCACTTGCTCTAGCGCCTGCTGCTTCACACCAACCTATTCAGTAAAAATCAAAACAGTTCATTGGTTTTCTAGCCAAGCGTACTTGTAAAATAGTGACTAGTTTGAGCCATTGTCCTTATAAAGTTGCTGGCTTCAGTGTATATGAAGTGGCTCAATATTACCCTTACAATTTGCTATTTTCCTTTCGTATAATTAACAATAAGATTATTCCCTCCCGATTTCTATCGCGTAATAGTTACGAGGGCGCCACACGTGTCAGCTTTCACGCATAGAAATCGAGCGGGAATAATCTATTTGTTTCAGTATAAATCTACTCCTCGTTCAAAAAGTACTCCGGCATAGTATTTTTCCTAACACCTCATTCGACCACGGTACAAAATTACGAAGGTTAGTATGGTATGAATATTGTCAGCATTTCTCACAATCTATCAGAAGTGCTTCACCGAAATTAGAATGAGATAACCCCCAAAAGAACCGAAATGATATTCAATTTGCACCTGAAATTTAGCTTCACTCCATGTTTCATTGACCAAACGCAGCTGCTCCTCGAATCCCAGCATATCGACAAGTCCTTCTCCTTGTCTTAGTTCCTGCAGCAAGTCAAGTGCGTCCTGGTTAACTGCTTCCAAGATCGCTTCATTGTCCAACAGATCTTGACCAACAGCCTGAAAGGATGATTTCAAAATAATCTTTTCATACATAGCTCTTACACATGGTTCTCCGCTGGTACGCCTCGCGCACTGGAGCTCCACTATAAAACTTTTTTATGAAAGACATCGATGAATGAACGGTAGAGAAAAGGAAAACAACACCAGTAGATTTTGAGAATAAATAAGATGATGCACTCCTATCAGCAGAACTTGGAATTGTTTTTCCGAGTATGGCTGTGTCAATGACAGAAAAAATCATCTTCCCACAAGTAAATAATTTTCGATTCAAGTATAAACCGCGAAACGCTGCTTGAGCTTTGTTGATAGTTAAAAAAGCAACCTTGGCTGGCTGTCACTCTTGCTCGTGCTAGTCCATTAAGGACTCTAATAATCAGTTATTTGTCCGATTGTGTAACGAATTCAGTTTTTCCAAGCTATGTACGTTTCGTAGTAAAATCCACTTCTGCAAAGGAAACCATTAAAAAGGACATAAGTCTGAGCAAAGACGGGTTCAGCTACCTTGCACTCTTCGATCTGCTTTTTGCAGTCATCCGCGTTCTTGACTTGTCGCTTATTAACAATCCCGTGGGTATTCTTAAAGAAGGCGTTCATTTTGTGCTTTTGCTCAGCAAACTTGAACCATTTGCCCGTCACTCTCTGGAAGAACTCTCTCTTCTCCGTGATGTTCTTTTGCAGTGCTTCAAAGCGTTCGATTAAATCTTGGATTTCCTTCATAGCACAGCCGGCCTCGTCGACCTCCATCATGTCTTGCGCGGCTCTATTCAGTGCCTCTAAGTCACGCTTGTGGGCGTTCAGTCGATCAAGAATACCCTGAAACGTCAAGGTACATCGTCACGCATGAATGTAACGCTCCTTATCACACTTTGAATGCAACGCTCCCTGTCACACTATGTATAATCTGGTTACAGCAACTGAAATGTCACACAATGTAGAATCTGCCTCCACCAACTTAACAAAACAGATTTTCAAGTTACCTGTGGCACAATTCCTCCTTGGTATCACTAAATCGAAAATAACAGCTAAAAACAAGGCCCACGCAATCTCGTTTTTTCGCTTGCGAAACTTTCAACAGCAAATTGAGCTTCAGATTTCTATTTTAAAATCAAGATCTTTTGACTTCTTGCACGTCTTTTCAAGCTTACAATGTGCGTTTTAATCCACGAATTAGTTCAAACGTCAACGTTTTCGGCCGATCCAGAAAACAATTGCCGTGAAATGCTCGCCACTGCAAGAAAATCTAATAGACCATTTCAGAGTTCCCTTGTGCATCTGTTTCAAAAACGAGTCCTCGTGACAAACCTTTCATATGAAAATGAGTTTGATTTGCATAAAAATGAAACTGCAAAGCAAAACACATCCTCATATGAATGGTTTCGTATGAAGACTCGTTTCGACAGAGGCAAAAGGTGACTCGAAAATGACCTCTTCACTCTAAAATGGTCTGTTTTAGGACAAAAAGATCCTATTTTGTCAGTCGTCTGTTCAAATTATGAAAAACCCAACTCGATGTCTTTTTCTCGCTCTCTCGGTCTCTCCGACCATTTTGTTCTTATTACACTTTTACGTAAACTATTTATAGGTAACAGGACGAGCGCTCGCAAAAAAATGGTATTTTAAGTGGAATCCCGATTGGTTTGAAAAACCAAGTAGTTCGATAAATCGGGGGTAAAATCAGTGTCCAACTGAGGTGACAGAAACGACTTTTCGTTGGAGTTATCGGGAGGTTTGCCACAGAGGTTTTCATACCTGATACGCAGTAAGTTGATCCTGTGCACTGTCGATGCGACAACTTGTCGCGTTCTGCAGCTCGGCGTCTCCTTCTTTCTTCTTTAGCCATCGAATCATCTTGAGTTTGTTCCTGGTGAAATCCCACCACTTCTTGGCGGTTTTCTCGATGCTCTTTTTCTTCTCCTCCACGTCCTGTATCACCGTGTGCCACTCCATGTTCAGGTTGCCGAGTTTCTCGTCGAAAGCCACGGCTTGCCCAGAGGATTCTTGCTGAAGCATCAGATGTCCTTCCTTCACCACCACGTCCAGATCGAGGCACTGCTGCTTCCAGTAATCCACCTTAGCCTGGATTGAGGTTGAAACAGAAGTGAGAGAATAGTGGTTAATGATATGATAGCAAAGAATTTTGAGCCAGGCAGGACTAACACATAGCAGATCACATGTGGAGACGAACAATTTTGTTGATTTAACTTATTATGTGGTTAGCTCCGTGAGCGGGCAGAATGAGCAGAATCCTGTGCTGTAATTGGTTAACAACCGTAAAGATGGCGCTATCTTGCCCACTCGGGATTACCCGCCTTGTCCCGCGAGAAAATGGTGTTTTTCTTTTTCCATATAATAAATCCTTTATTGACCAAGCTTGTTCGGTCAAGATGGCTGGATATTGGCTTCATTCTTTTTTGCATGAGAATGGACTTCGACTTCGTCTCGGTCCATAATCACGCGAAAAACGAACTAGGCTAATATCCAGCCACCCTGACCTCACGCCTGGTCAATAACTCATATACAGCTGTTTCGGGAAAGGTTGTCCAAAACAACCATAAAAGCGTACGCGACAATGCCGAAAGGCATTATGGTAAACTGTCAGTTTGAGTCAACGAAAACATGCCCGGACGGCAATGCTATCGAAAACGTCAGCTAGAACTACATGCTCACGCTTTGTTACTGACATTGATATATAAGTGACTTTCAAAATTCAGTCAAATGATCCAGACCATGAATTAGTAACAAAGTGTAAGGATTCACAGAAAAAGCATGATTCTGACAACTTTAATCTTACTGATTTTGTCATGTTTTGCAGAGAAAGTCGGAGAAATGTACCAAAAATCGTGGTGCACGTGCAGGGCCATCGCTAATGAACCCTTTGTGTTTGGACGTGTTTTGGTAGCGTGATAGCGAGAGAGAGCTTCATTTTTTAAGCCTGCCGTACGTACTGCCACTTCATCTACGCTATATCCTAAGAACTCTTTCATCCAAAAAACTCGCTACCGTAGGTCTGCACTGGACGGTCGTGGCATCTTCGATTCTGGGCGTTCACTACAAGTTGAATTTATTTTATTGAATATCTCCCGTACTACCTTTCGGCATTGTCGCGAACGCTCCTACTCTTCTTTTGGACAAACTTTCCCGAAACAGCTGTATATCTCACCTTAGCCTTTTCTGATTCCTCTTTGATTTTCTCCAACACTGTCGGTGGTATATCCTTGGCACTACTCAGCTTCTCTTCAATCTTTTCCAGGTACTGCACCACCTGTTTAGAAGAGTCCAGGTAATGACGTGATAGAACCAACAATTGGTATCTTCCGGCAGCCCATCGGAGCATTTCGTCCCAACGATCGGTTAGCTTCGTGAGCTTCTCGCCGAGTCGTTCGGCTTCTTCGCCTTTGCTCGCCTGCAGTCGCACTTCCCGGCCTTCTTTTACGAGGGATTCGAATGAGTCTTGACGGCATCTGAAGTTAGACTGAAACTCCTAGCAACAGAGCAATTAAGAAGTCAAATTAAACACCATGTATATCGATAAACAACAACTCTTAAATCGCACTAAAACACAAGAAACGGTAAGGGACCGCATACTATAAAAGTTGCCAACGTAGGAAACACGCGTTGCCACATCACGTAGTTCGGGGCGCGATTGAGTTTAAAGTACGGAATTTGATAGAGCTAACGGTTCATTCTGCAATTTATGTGCGTTGGCACTTGGACTTACGTTACATATCTTCGCTAAACAATGCTGATGGGTCCCAAGCAGGACGAAACAGCTGTCCACTGTTGCGATCCTGCTTTATCGGCTCTTTTCATGTTTGGTGTCTCGACACGTCTTTCACATAGCATCATCACTCACCTCCAGTCCCTTCAGCTGTTGCGCGGCCTCCGTATCGTCACGTGGTTTCCCTACTTTAGTAAACGCCTCCATCTCGTCCACCCAGGCTATAAACGCGTCCAACTTCTCGTGGAAGCTTTTCCAGCTGTTCAACTCTCCCTTAAGAGTTTCCACTCTTTCCGGGATGCTGTTCGTCAGGGCTTCCCATTTCTTTCTCAGGGAGTCACACTTCTCGTCCACCAGCTTATCTTGGATGTACAGCATGTACTTGCCAGTGTTGGACAACTCTTGGTAGTTTTCAACTGCTGATTTGAAATCCACTTCCCGACTTCCCATGTCTTTCTCTACGCCCTGAGAGAGAAGTATCCAATTTGTACATTTTCTAAATATAATGTGGACGCACGATTGCATCATTACCAGCACCATCTATAATTTGAACGAATTCCTGGTTAGTCACTAATCACAAAAGCTTTTGATCTCGGTAAAAGCCTTTTAAACGTGCGTCGCAGTTCATTGAAAAATTCTTGATACAGTAACAGACAAAATGCCTCACGATTTTAGTCGTTTGGTCGTTTTGGTCTTTGTTGTTGTTGTTCGTGCTGTTACGTTGGATCTGTTGATAATAGAACTTTAAGTCTTATATTTAATTGTATATTTGTATATTAGTAGCTTGTGAACAATTACGCAATTCAGTATTTTACTGCGAGGTGATTTTTAATAAACCAGTCTATTATTATTATTATTATTATTATTATTATTATTATTACTGTCTTTCTATCTGATTTTTGTATAGATAGTAAATAGAATGGTCTTAGTATTCCGTCTTAAGATGAAGCATGATAAAAGGCTTGAAACTGTACGAATGTTGGCGAGCGCATCTTTGTAGCAGTGTGTAATGTTAATCGCCGGAGCTGGAACACTATTTACCTCGTAATAAGCCAGCGCCTCCCTCAAACTCTCCTCGTCTCTACTTGACAATCCTCTTTCGTTTTCAAGCTGGTCCTCAGCTTCAACTACCCAAGATTCCATGTTCACCAGCATCTCTTCTTTCTCGGCCCAGTCCATCCTCAGGTCGTCCAAGTCTACCAGTTTTTTCTCGCCATCTTGTACAGCTTGGGTCCATTTCTCTTCCAATTGCTTCAGCGTGTCTTTGATATCCAGGTCTTTAAGTCGCATGCTTGCCGAAAGCTCCGAGCCTTTCCAGATCAAGTTGTCGAGAACACCTCTCAGTTCGCGCAAGTCTGCAAGCAAGATCTGAAATGACATTGGAGTGAGGTATATAAGAAACGTTACCATGCCCGTGATTGACGTTATGTATTTATTTATTTAAACATGGAAGACCGTGTTTTACCAGATTCCAAACACCCCCAGAAGAGATTTAAAGATACAACGCGAATTATGATGAAAACACAAACTCTCCTTAGCAATTACCGCACATTTATTTTAATGTGAGTTCTGAGAATTTCGAAGTGCATCAAATCAGCATCCCTAGATGATAATTGTCTTTACTCTCATCACCTGAGTAGTTTGCAAAGTACCGATGTGCGAAGGACAACCTAGAATTTCGTCACCATTAAACAAGAAAGGAGTATTATATGACCTTATCCTGTTCGATGAGAGCAGCCACTTCTTCAGAACTCCCAAAACACGGAACTTGTGTGGATAGCTTTACAGCCAGTTCTTCAAATCGTGACGTGAATTCTACAAACACTTCTTGATACTCGTTCAAAGGTTTAAGTCCCTGTTCTGCGCTGCTTTCAGACATTCTTGCTTTCTCGAACAGTTCATTCCATCTTTCTCTTAATTTGCAGAGCTTGGCCTTAAATTGCATGGTCCCGGCATCCATGACGCCTTCGGAGAGTTTGTGCGCCTCCTCTGTGAACACGGTGAAGCTTTGACGGCGCTGGAACAATTCGTTTGATACTCCCTGGGTAGAAAGAGCAAGAAGTACATTGAGTTCCCCACTGTAGGAAGAAACAGTAATTAAAGATATATATAGCTGGCGTTAAGCGTGAGGTCTGCATCACTTTCGCGACACCCCAATCAATAAGCGAATAAATAAAAGATTGAGGAAAATATTTATGCAGCTATAAAAGTTTGATTATTTCCTTACATAGAAAATGGATCTCATCGCTAAAAAATCTTAGAAGGCTTCAGTGGAGCCTGTTTTAGCAGCAATGAGTTGTCTGGAATGTAAGTCGTTTAGCCCAAAGTGGATAAACCCCTGGCCGGTTGGCCCCCAACGGTGAGCCAGAAGTCGATTAGCCCACATTCACGCCTAAAGAACGAGAATTAGGCATTGTTTTCGACTTCTGGTTACGAGTTAAACGGTTAGGGGCTAATCGACTTGGAGGCTAAACGATCGGATCTGATTCCTTAGAAAGGTATCCCTGTGAAGTCATGTCCTATCTTACCTTAACTTGAGCCAGCCATTCCTGTGACACTCGACTTTCCCTCCGACTCCTTTCCAAACGAGAATCCACTTTATCCATGTACTCCACAAACTGATCCATCTGTTCTTGAAATCCTTCCCACTGTTTGGATTTACTGTTAAGGTTTTGAAGATGAGAATCAATCTCGTCGAAGAGCGACTTCTTCAGTGATGAAATGCTGTTAAGTTGGTCCTCGATTCTAGCTTTGCAGTCTTCGCTCGCTTTCATTTTGATCGTAGTTCCGAGAGAAAAGATGAAGTTGTACTCGGCTAATTGAATTTGGAGATCTTGTTGGAAGTCCTAGAAGAAAAGAACGAGACAATAAGACCTTACAGTCACAAAGAAATAACCTGACCAAAGAGAGCACATGGTTGCCACAATAACACTTTTCAAAATTTTTCCCTGACTTTTCCCTGATAAATATCAAATTTCCCTGACTAAATTAATGCAAAATGTCAGATATGGTAGCAGCTTCTGGCCTCAACTTACAACCGTCTTTTCCACTCGTTCATTAACAACGATATGTTTTCAAAAATTTTTCCTCCATCATTGAGGAAAAAAGTCGTTAAGAACACTGTGACACAAATGTTTCTGCAAACCTTCAATGGTATTGAATCAGCCGGGTTACATTACTTCAAATATCCCTTGCTCTTTTCAAAATGTCAATTTTCCGTGACTAAAATACTATTCCCGAACTTTTCCCTGAACTTGAAGACGTTTTCCCCAGAACATTTCCTGACCTGTGGCAACCCTGCTACAGATGCAAAAACTAAATCATGAACTAGATCAGAGATGAATACGAGGATTTCATACCCTTAATGTCCTCGCTTTCTGGGTCCAATTTAAGGGGAAACAGTGCAGTGTTTGAGTGGTCGAGTGAATTAACCGGTATGTCTCTCAACGTTTCGTCCGCACAACGTCACAATCTTAGTTATTTGCTTCTTAGCAAGTGCAACAAACCTAGGAATGCGGCTAAAATCCGCCTTTTTACTATAATTTTGAAATGTTCGAGTCAAAATCATACAAGTAAACTAATGTCAGCGTTTAGAACGCTGCCTTTATGTTGGTTCAAAATAGTAATTCTCCTTTCTGATTAATCGCACTTTTCCTTTCATGTTCGTTCTAAGAATATGTGAAACATCAGACCAACATTCCCAAGGTGGATGATTTTCGTTGTTCCCATTACCTCTGTACTTGACTTCCTATAAAAAGCTGTACGGAGAAAGGAAAATTTGATCATTTCCACACCTGTATCTCCTGCTTCTGTTCATCAACACTCTCAATCCCAGTCACATTCAAAGTCTTTCTCCGCGTCACCTCGACTTCTCCTTCAGCCAGAACTTCCTTAAATCCCTCCAATGCCTCGTTATATCGGTTCCAGTCGTTCAAACGCTGTCCCGAGCTCTTCCTGTCGCTGTTTACACTCTTGTGACACCTCACTCGACAAAGTTTTCAAGCTTGTCACATTCGCTTGCACAAAATCTAGCGCGCCTTCCTTTTGTAGGAGATCTTTTTCCTTCGGAGATGGCTTCTTCGATTTGCGTTTGGTGTGAATCCAGAGACTGTAAAATATCCTATGAAAGAAACACAAAAGAAGAGGTATACTCCTTTCCTTCCTATCTCACCAAAACTTTCTTTATTCTTGTGTTTTTGTACATTTCGCCTTCATTATTTTCGGGGGCGTAGTCACTAGGCTTTTTCAAAAATGGATTTTTTTATCTTTAACTCGAATTAGCCAGCCTTGTGGCCAATTAGTGGCAAACTTTGAAAGACGACAATTTTCCAAGAAAAAACAGATCTAAGTTCTTCTAAATTAAGCAAGATCGCTTCTGAGTGTCTAGTAATAGAAAGCTCAGATTTAGTTTAAACGTGTTTTCATTCAGCCTGCTGCTAGGAGAAATTCATTAGAAAACTGGTAGACAAATCTCCCGCTCTACTATTGTTTGCTCCATTATATAGCTGGTGGAGAGATATGATAAGAAAAACCATCATGGGCGGCTGTGACTGGTACGGCCTATTTGAACATTAGGTGACTAGTATGGTAAAAGCGTGAGACTCGAATGCGAGACTACGCCACACAGGAGCTCAGTCACAGTACAATGTGTGTATTTTGAGTTATTTTGACCATGTACAAAATCAGCTTTACACACTAAGACTTAGCTTTAAGTATTATAGTATTTAGTACTATAGTATCATAATTTTAGCATTTTAGTACTTAGCTTTAATACTTAGCTAACAATTTGTAGCATATTGTATAGATTTTTTATCTACTCAACTATTGTATCTATTTTTTTTTATCAAACTTTAGGTGTCCCCTATTAGTAGAGGGCCTGCCCCTCGGCTAGCTTCTTCTTGACACATAAATAAAGTTTCTATCTATCTAAAAAGTATCTATCTAACACACCAAAGAGATAATAATAGACCTTATTATATGGCTCTGTCTCACAACGACTGGGAACTACCAAATTCACGAGTTTGATTGGCTGAAATGGATATTGACCGCGGTCTAGATTTTCCCATCTAGACGGGCATCTAGACCCGGTAATGTTTAGAAGTGAAAAACGTTGCAAGCTAAAATGCAAAATCATTGAGTGTTTTAATCTGAAAATATGTATTCCTGTAAGTACCGAAGAGCTGATGAGAAAAAAAAGTAAAGAGGACGAGCAAACTTTCGAAGAATTAAATTCGGCTCACCGCCGTTCGCAAGCAAATGTCAGTTAGTACAAACTAATTACATGAAACGAATTAAATTGTTCTTGTTTTTGCTATATAATAAACATCTTATTAATCCGAGCTTAGTCGGTCTGTATGGGAGAATCTTGACCTCGGCCGCGTGTACAGGACCTCGGTCAAGATTCTCCCATACAGACCTCCTGCTCGGTTAATAAGAGCTAAATAAAGGAACAAGGATGTTTAAGGATGGAGAAGATTAACACGGATTTCAATCGACGAGCTTGAAAAAATTTAGGTCAAAGTTTTCAAGATGCACAAGCCATGATGACATAGCTCTTCAAGTCCGTCCTCACCTTAACAACCTCCAGCTCGTTTTCCACATCTACAACGCCATCCAAACAAAACTCCACTTCGAGACAGACTCTTCACCTCCTCAAGGAACGTGACGTGTTTCTGGGTACACCGCTGATGTTCAAAACACTGAAGCATGATACTGAGTCTGCTACTCCTGTCGCCCACTATGGGTAACACGTCTTAAACTCGTTCCGTCAAGGCGTGCACTTCTTGTGCGAACTCCTGGTTGTTCGATGAGCTCACCAGTTTTTTCTGACAACTCGTTTAGCCTTCGGAGGGACTGAAGTTGATCATCCATTTTGGAAGCAAGTACCTGCATAAACAGAAAGTGCATTGTGCCAGGTCAGTATCAAGGTTTTCCTTTATACTTTTTCCGCATAGTCTTTGAGAGAACAGCGTATATTTCAGGCAGGGAGGGTATTAGTTCCTAAGGGAACGAGTTGGTTCACTGTGGGGAAGTATCGGAATGGGCCATTTCTGAGTTACCTTGTGTCCTCGGTTTCAATCCGGGTCCTCGTGTTAAAACCTTTCATATGAAAATGAAATGAAATGGGCTGTTTGTTACTAAAGGGATCAAAAAGCGGCTTACAGTACCTGAAATTTCTGCATTAAGGGATGAAATTCGTTATAATCTTGTACGCGCTCCAAGGCATCACATGTTTGTTCAGCCTCCTCCACCCCGTGAACCAAGGACTGCAGCTTTTCCTTGTATTCAGAGAAGTTTTCAGCCATAACCTGAACTCTGGGATGCAGCTCTTCAATCTTGCGCTTGACCTCTTCCCATTTCGATCGTAGCTGTTGTATTACAATTTCAAACTGCTCTTCTTCTTGTGGAGATTTTAGTTTGGTCATGGTGTCCTGGAGGTTGCAGAAGTCGTCTTCGACACTACTGAAAAGCATCCGAAGACGCCAAGACCGGCCTGAACGAACAAAACTAATGGTGAGTTTTGTAGAAACTACACAGTCAGATAGCATATAAGGCTACAAATCGTGTGAGAAGATTTGTAAAGCTTGGTCTTGGTGGCAATTCAGACAATATCTGATTCTCCTAGCTAAAAAATTTTTATACTCTCATCACCTAACTGCTAATCAATGTATCGATATTGCAAAGACAAATTATGAGCTAGTTAGTGACTCTGCCAAACTGGAATACGCAAACATACCATACATTCTACTCTCGTTCGCTTTCCCTTGCCAAATCAAACATTTCTATTCTAAGTAAAGAAGACAAATAATACAAGAAATACTGGAGGGAGCATGCGAGCAATTGAGTTTGATCACAAAAGATGAAACAGGCTGAATACGGGTTACAAGTCAGAGAATATACGTAAAAGAGTTACACGGTGTTTTACACAACGATAATTTTTATTTAACAAATAAAGCAGCCTAAGCCGTGTATTACATTGTGATAAAACACGACAGGCATTTGAGAACACGAGGGAAATGTAGAAAAACACGAGCCGCAGGTGAGTGTTTTCTACTACCTGATTTCTCGAGTGTTCCCAAATGACTGGAGTGTTTTATCACTGCGTAATACACGGCTTAGGCTACTTCATTTGCTTTATGATATAGATTTTACGCGCGCAAAACAATAAAACACGCTTTTTCTCTGTTTTATACTCTGATAAAACATAGTTTTTTGACCAATCAGAGCGTGCGCAGGGTCCTGTATATGTTATAAAAGGAAATAAGGTCTACGAAAGGAAATAGACGGCGTCACGTGATGTGATATTCACCAGAATGGTTTTGTAAAGGACTTATGTTCCTAAAGGGAAAGACACAATACAAGAAAATTTTAACATCTAAAAAAGCACGTTTGTAAACTTAGCGAGGTCGATTCTGATGGCATCGCCAGACGCGTTGAATTATTAGCCACTAACAATAACCTCAAGATGACATACACCGAATGCAAATATGGCGGACCACTCGGTCGTCGCCCGGGACGAGTCGAATGAAAGCGAGGCTAGTTGGGCTTCGATGTTTTTGTTTTGACCAATGCTTTTCCAGAAAAGTCTTGCTTCGTTTGTCGCTTTGGTCCCTTTGTTTCGCCCTCCCTATGCGTTTTTTGTGTTTCTGAATGCCACCGCAACAGAGTGGAATCTTGCACAGCAGAGAAAGTGTTCCTTTTTTCAGTTTTCTCGTTCGCCTCTGAGGGGAAACCAAAGAGACGGAGGCAAGGAGTTCACATTCGCCGAAGGAACTGTTTAAGTTCAGGGTGGAATCGATCTTAGAAAATGTGTAAGCGTTCTTATTTAGCTCCAAGTTGTTGTCATTTGGCTCAATGCTTTAACTGGTTTCAGCGACGGGGCAGTTGAAGTTCATTCGCTTGGTTATTGCACCGTAGTATTTATATTTAATCCGTGCGATTCCGCGCAATGATGCGAGTGGACGCGAACGCAAATAACTTCTTCCTTTGAGACAGAGGATATCATTCAAGAAGAGCTTTTCTTTAACTTGGGAGGTTATTGGCCATGAAAACCGTGTTCGAACACCACCAGACACCACATAAGCTCGTCATTTAAACGATCTTCTATCCTGAAACGTAGCAAACAAACTTTAGTCCCCGCGGCGATCGTGAACTCCTTTTCTCCGTCTCAACGAATTGCATTGATCCACTATTTTCCCTTAGAGGTTAACGGTGGAAGATTTCTATCCCCTCTCATCGCATTCAGAAACACAGCAACTCGTAGTCACAGCGAAATAAAACAACAGATCGACCACAAAGGAAGAGTTCTCTGGGGAAGCATTTTAAAACAAAACATCGAAGCCCAACTAGCCTCGCTTTCATTCGACTCGTCCCGGGCGACGACCGAGTGGTCCGCCATATTTGCATTCGGTGTATACCACCACGAAAGAAAGAATCGGGAAGGGCAGCTGTGAAACAGCTAACACAAATGCGCACAAAGACTGAGCCCAACAAAAGTTCTACCTGATATCGCTCATGAAGATCCGCACTGTAACCCTGGCCACTAAACTGCTCATTAACCTCAGCCCATTCCTTATCAAGGGCCTCGATGTTCTTTTCCAATGAGGATCGTAAATCTTCAAAATGGCCCCTGATTAGGCGCGCCTTTCTCTGTGTACACTTCGCTCCATTCCTGTGCTATGAAGGCGCTTCACCCTCGAGGCGTCCTTGTGACTTGTTCGGTGGGTCGATAGCTCGTAATTGTTCGTGTGTCTGAAGAAGGTCCAGTGCCACGTGGCTTGTATGCCGTCCAGCTCGTCATCTGGGCCTGAAAGCGAAAGAAGTGTTGATGAAATATGCTTATGAAGATCAAGGGACAAGACAGGACAATGAAGTGGGAAATAAAAAACTTAAATGAAATTTAGAGGACAAATGGATAAAGAGATACATCAGAACAAAACAGACAATGGAATGGAAGTAGGAGCAAACTAATATGAATACGGGGAAGACAAACTTGGGAATGAAGTAGCAAAGCAGAAACTGGACTTGATGGACAAGTAGAGGAACGAGATGGGGCCATACTTGGTTAAAGTAGGGGTCCTTTTTCTAAGTTTTAAGTTAAAAACACTTTAAGAGGAATCACAGCATTACATGAGTCAAATCTGATTCTCGCTAACGTCCCACGAGGCGCATTTTCTTGGCGTTTTTGCTCAAAATGCTGGCAGTAAAAAAGGCAATTTGTAACAGTCTTCCAGATTAGCGAGGAATGCGATTCCCCGCCTTCCTTGGACGATCTTCCACTTGGAGTTGAGAGAAAGCAACTTTGTCACACTGTGGCGGCCTTTGGAGAACTCTACATTCTCCGCTTAGTGAGTTACGTTAGTTGCTAGGTTACATTTGATTTCTGGATTCCACAAAGTTTCCGATGTTGGGTCCAGGTCCTCAAAAAAGTTTCTGGAACAAAAAAAGCAACAATGAACGACCTTGAATCTAATCGGTTTAAAGTAATACATATACACTGTTATGTAGACGTCCCTTGGATGGGAATGTTGAAATCTTTCATCAGTACAAGTATCTCAGTTGTTACTTAGTGTTTTTTGTGCACAGAGTTCTCAGTTAAGTTTGCCGTCCGCCGGTTAAAACACCGGCTACTTCTGAATTTCTTTCTGTGCCGTCCTACTTTTTCGTTGAAACTTAGGGTGATGAATTGCACTAGGAATTGTTTTGTGTGTGGGAACTGTGTACTAACTGATAACTTTGGTTGTCTTTGTTCCTCGTTTGTGACAGTCCATAAGCTGTAGGTCTGGATGACAGGGCATGATGGGGTTCAGGGTGTGGTGTACAGTGTAACGTTTTCGAACTATGCTACGCTACGGGTGAGAGGGAGAAAGCTTATTATTTTGATTGAAAATTTCTAGTTGCCGAAAATATTCCTTTTGTATGGTGGTTTGAGAACTCTTTTTCAACACATATTGGGTTGGTAAATAATGAAACATATCTCTATCTCCATTGATGAATTGTGCGGAAAAATATCGCATTTTCAGGGGCCTTTTCTCATATTATCAAATCTTTTCTAAGGGAGCTACGTTTACCCCAGACATCCCTAGAGGCTTTGCGCTCCTATTGACCATTCAAAATGGACGATTATCGATAGTTGTTCTTATGGGGGCTGTAATGAAACAACGCCTCTGCTGGTCTTTTCCTCCTTTTTAATGGTAGAATCTCTCTCTAATATTTACATGTTTAACTGTCAAAATTGAAATAATCGTAGGATGGGGTTTAAGAAGTAATGTCAAGTAAAGTCTGTGTTTGCTAACTTTGCAGTGGTAGTTCACTGGGTATATTTTCGTGACAATTTTATATTAGTGTGTGTCTTTCACACGTTATGTCATCTTCCTAAGCGTCAATATGTTCAATCCTGTCCTTCCTCAGAGCTCGTTCACATTACTTCCTGTAAGCTTTCCAACTGCATCGTCTATTAAATTAAGCAGGCTTGCTTCCATACCACTATTGAGTTGTCGTCTTTCAAAAGCCTTTAGTATTCAAACTGTGCCAGCTAGAGGTAAGATCGGCTTTAGTGTTAGATACCCTGATGATAAAAAAAATTAAATGAAAAAGAAACAGGATTAAACGTTGATTGGATTTTTAGCATTTTCAGGTCTCAATCCAAGTCATGCAAACTTCCCGTGTCCACCGTGATCAAGTACGGCTCTCTGAGCAAAGTGGTGGATAATAACGTGCTGGCACTCATTTATTGGATAGCGCTTGTACTGGATTTGGCAATAAAGCCTTCTATATCTCTTAAAGTGCTGTGAATCCTAAAACTGAAATCAATGGGCGTAAACCATTTTCTAAGTATCTGTAACATGTTTCGTTCTGGGTAGGCGTTGGTGCGCCTCTATGGTTAGTGGCGTCTCAGGACTCAAAAAATGGATCTGATGTTGCCGCTCGTGGTTCAAGCCTTGTGCTTCGGGGGACATGTGTGTTGTCTTCCTTGGGCTAAGACACTTTTAACTACTATTACACAATGCCTCTCTCCTACCTCAGAGTGGTATAAATGGGGGTGTAGCTTCCTTTTGTGGCGACATTTAATGCTGGGGGTAACACTGGGGAAGACGCCATGGACTATGCATCCCATCCAGGGGGGGAGTATAAATGACTTCCGAGTGTCGCATCATGACTGAAGAGAACTTGGAATAATAAGCATTTCCGGCCTGATGGGCCACAATTGGTCTCGTATGCAGACTTTACCCTTTTACATGTGTTCGTGCTAGCGGAACAGCCATATGATCAACTAAAACATGTAGTTTCGATACAGATTTGTACAATGTTCCACTAACTGAAAGAACAAAAAAGATTCACCAACCTATTCCTTGTAGACAGTAAATATTACTCCCTATGACTAGAACTTTCATTTGCAGGTCGGATAAGTGTGTGTTAGTATTGTCATGATAATGAATTTGACCTTAAAAGTGCAATTACAAGAGCTGGAAGATTAGCTCAAAGTCTGGTCTGAGTTTATAATTGTTATGGTCTCGTTGATGTCCTAATACACTATGCTCATGCCATAACAGTGATGCTCTCTTAAGAGTTAGAGAGTCCAATCAGGAACAACAATGCTCGAATTACCAGAGAATCCTTTATTCAACGGATACTGTGAGAGAACAGAAGGCCTTAATCTTCTCGAATCTCCGCTTAATGTTTGATAGCGTGGCATTGGATGGAGGAGGCCATGTCCAGTTTTTGAAGTCTTTGAAGAATGGCTTATTGGTGAGTCTGTTTAATTGAGTTCACGTTATGAGTGTTCGCACATCTTACAGAATCTCGTCTTTGTGTCACCTGAAATGCCAAAATAAGAATAAGCTCGCTTTTAATCACGCACAACAAAAACAGCCGGACTCAAGTTGGCACGGGCTACAAAGAAATTGCGACTCTGTTTGATGCGGAGAAAAGTTGTCCTACCTCGAACCAGAGCCGTGCCTCAGGGTGGGACGACTTTCTCCAGATTTCCGTTTTTAATAGGGCAGCGGACTGATTCTAAACTACTACAGAACTAGTTCATATTTTCACAAAACAACTTAAGATTCGATTCCATGCTCATGCTCATGGACTTATTGAGTTTATTAGATTGACAAGGTCGGTTTTACACCAAGAGCATAACAGAAGCGTGAAGAGGTCCTTCCGGGGGGTACTTATTGTCGCGTTCGTTCTGCCATGGAATTAACAGGGAAACTCAAGAGAATGCATGATGCAGTGTAAATTCTGCTATTGGATTTGGGTAAATGAAGGCAGACAAACATGAAAAGAACTGTTTAAACAAAGGTCACAAACTAATAAACAACTCTTATCGTATCCTCAACTCTTCCCGTGCACATCACAGAAAACAAATAACACTATCAGTAGTTGTCAACTGTATCACAATGAAACATGCAACCAGAACAGCTTGCTTCCGGAAGCTGAAAAAAAGAAGAATATACCGTAAAATTTCAAATTTTCATGGTAAATCACCATGCCACGCATAACATGGCCTATTTTTAACTAACCACCCTTACCTGGTTTACGGTGCCATAGGATTATCTACAAGATCTAGAGAGATCCAAGCAGACGCCTCCTCGTTCTAAACGACAGTGCAGGGGGGGGTAGCAAACGCTCAGGGGGAAACGGGATACAGCGCGCTCGTCCCTGGGGGGCGCGATACACAGAGAGGGTGGAAAAAAGCTAAGAGTGAATGCATGCGACTTGCTACGACTAGACATGGATCGGCGCCTGAACCGGATCCTCCGACGCAACTCATAATCATGATGCGACTCTAAGACGAGCAACTTCAAAACTCGGAGAAATTCGAGGTACAGTGGACGTCGTGTTTATTAAGTTACGATTCACGCCGCCGAACTGCTTTTCGTTTCGTCCTGCTGATGTGAGGGAACGTACGAAGCTGGTAAAGAACCGACCGCGACGGGGCTCATAGGAGGTAAAGTCTAGCGGAATATTTCTGTGTGGCAACTGTTTTGCTTAAGGCTCGCTGTTTTCTTCGTTTGTAGTACGCGCGAAGTTGGAGCTAGACCAGCATGCGTTATTTGTGCAGTTTTCATTGTGTTTAATACAGATTGGACAAACAATGTATGTGGTTTATTTGTGTTTTTCTATGTGATGTTCCACGGGAGAGTTGAGACATACGATAAAGTGGGGGTGAAAAGGGGGGGGTTGTGTACTTTGCTGACCTTTGTAAGGTGAAAGCAGTTCTTTGTTCCCCAATGTTGTCTGCCTGCAGTTTACCCAAAGCAATAACAGAATTTACAACTGTTAAGAGGGGATCATGTGAATTCAACGGTTGAGTTCTCCCTCGTTTAATTCCATGTTCAAGTACGGAGGGGACACGGGGGGTGGAATCAGTACCACCCCTGGAAGACACCTAACCGCTTCTGTTATGCCTCTTGGTGTAAACCTACCTTGTCAATTACCCAATGAATCTCAGAATAAAGTCCCCTTGCACGATGTGGAGCATAGAATCGATCTTGAATTTTTGTGACAGAATATGATAAAACTGTGAGATTGTCGTAGTGTGACAGTCGCTGCGGGTGGATGAACAAAGCCAGGTGGGAACATGCTGGGGAAAGTCACGCAACCAACCCGGGAGCCGGGTTAGAAGTGGCAGACAACTTTTCATCCGCTGTTAAACAGGTCGAATTCGCTGGCTTTGGGTCGCTGTTCGAACATGAGCTTGAGGTCGGCTGACGTGGGTGACGTCATTTGAATGTGCTCGATTAGAAAGCGCTTTATTCTTATTTTGGCATTTTTTCAGGTGACACAATATATACAGTGATCGAGAGAAGAAGGGGACGAAGGCTGAACGCGTGACTCTTAAAAACAGACATGCACAGAACACAAAAGCCATTCTCAAGAGCTTTTGCCATAAGAACACATACGGATTTTTAGGAAAAAAAAAATAAAAGGGCGGGGGGGGGGCATGGCCTCCAAGTCAATGCCACGCTTATCAAACCTTAGTCGTAGATTCGAGAAGATTAAGGCCTTGTTCCTCACAGGTATCGTGAATAAGGTTCTCTTGTAATTCGAGGTTGTGTCGCATTTTGACTCTCTAACTCTTAAGAGCTCCTTATTGGCATAGAATAGTGTATTGGGACATCACGAGACCATAACATTATAACTATACCAATATTTACTTAATCTTTCACACTCTTGTTTGCACTTTTAAGGTCAAATTCATATCTGACAATACAAAACAACACTACGACCTGCAAAATTGAAGTTCTAGTCTAGGGATATATTTACTGTCTACAAGTATGGTGGAATCTTTTTTGTTTTTCAGTTTGACCATTGCTAAATCTTATCGAACTACATGGTTTTGTGATATAATGCTGTTCCGTAGACGAACATGTAAAAAAGGTAAAGTGTCTGCATACGAGCCAATTGTGGCCCATCAGGCCGGAGCTTTATCCAGTTTCCTTTAGCATGATGCGACTAGGAGTATTTCTACCTCAACCCCCTGGATGGGATGATAGTCGAGCGTAGTGGTTCAATTACCCCCAGCAATATACAATTCGGCCGGTACCCCATTTTATACACCTGGGTGGAGAGAGGCATTGTAAGAGTAAAGGGTCCTTGCCCAGGAACACAGCCTAATTGTTCGCCCGGCCACGGGCTTGAACCGAGCCACTGCGGGAAATCCCAGACGTCAGAGCGCGACTAACACCATGAGGCGACCCACGCCTCCCAGCGAACAGTGGTACAAATACCTGAAATGGTATCCATATTTAGTTTAGGATTCACACTTCAAAGAGATTGAGAAGGCTTTATTGCCAAACAGTACAAGCCTTTTGGGCAAAAAAATGGCAGGGTAAGGGAGCAAAGAAGAATTTGCGTCGAAGCGCGGCTCTGTGCAGTGCACGAAAGGTTCTAATAAGCTGCTCCTCGATTAGAATGAGGTGAGGGGGTGCAGTGTAAAGTAATCTGTTCTGAATTTCAATTTTTTTTTTATCATCAGGTATCTAACACTAAAGCAGATCTTACCTCAGCTGGAACAGTTTGGAATCTGGATTGAGATCAGAACTCACAATGCTGGCGACATCGCCGAGTGGTGTGGAAGAAGCCTGTGGCGTTTGGAAGTCATTAGGTACAAGCAACTGTGAACACCTCTGGAAGCGGTAGAGACAAGAGCTTGGGCAGATATACGGTGAGCACACACTCCAATTTTAAATTGTGTCACGGTTACCGTGAACGTCGAAAGGAGGACGCTCCCTGAAAGTTGCACTTCACTCGCATTGCTCTACGTCTTATATTCTCAATATACGGACAAGATCACCATCGCGCTAGGATGGCACGATAAGGCACGATTTGACAGTTACTGTGGGTAGGGTTCACAGTAAAAGGGTAGCCAGAGGGCTTGTTGCATGAAGGTTTCATGCCGAGTCCGTAATAAGACTGACATCGATTTGAACGCCGAATGGCGCAAGCCTCTAGGGCATGTCTGCGTGGTATGTCGTCCCTCAGAAAAGTTCTGCAAATTGAGAGGCCCTGAATGCTATTACTGATTGCGCGTTCTCATGGGGGATGAATGTTCCATTTCCGAACACCAAGTTTTGTGAAAAGGTCCAAACGGCCAAGGAGTATTTTAAGGGCCTCGAAAAAATGGGAGATGTTAATCCTACAGCAGTAGCGTGTTGAAAACGTACACAGTACAAAACACACTGGCCCCATGACCCTGATCTCTCAGCTACAGCCATGACTGTCCGAGACAAAAACAGCAAGTTTCAGTCACGTTCCAAAAAACTTGTCTTCTCCCTAGTTTCACGAAAAGTAGGCCGCAGAAATTGAAGTCGCCGAGTGTTTTAAACGGCGGACGGCACTTAATGAGAACTCTTGTACAAAAAACCCTAGTAACAACTGAGATAATTGTACTATCAGATTT
>JAHPZR010047339.1:0-18093 GCA_019787425.1 Platygyra sinensis | reverse complement strand
TAGTCACCAACTCATTAGTTTTGTTTGCATTTTTCCTGTTATTACGTAATCTGTTTACTTCTTACCTATCACTTTCTTAGCTATTTAAGATATTGTAATCGACTTAGTTTTAGCCAAGTATTTTTACCTGTGAACACTGAAGAAGCCCGAAGGGCGAAACGTTTGTTCAACGCATTAAACATGGACCTGTGAGTAGTTTGCATTTGACTTCTTTTTTCATTCAACCTATTTATTACTCCGTGAAGTCTAGGCATCGTGTATCCTTCTTTGGATCCTGCTCGCAAGTGGCATTCTTCGTTGGCGACGCAGCATTTTTCATTCTACCTATATATATATATATATATATATATATACATGCACCACAAGCCACTATTCCTGTTTGAAATGGCTTGTGTTTGACAGGATTGGATAGCGAATTTCGCTCGCAAAATGTAGATCTTCACAGTCTCTTGAATGCTAATTTGTCTATCCATCACTTAAATTTTATGGCAAATTTACTCGATCGTGGATGCTGACTTATAAACTCTTCATGAAGAAATGCTTACTCTGGTCGGACTGCATAGAATACAAAAGAAATGCATTGTGAAAAACCACAAAATTAAAAGATTAAGCAATATTCAATGTGTACATAAAACAATCGGGATAAGCTCCGGCCTGATGGGCCACTTGGCTCGAATGCAGACTTTACCTATATGAAACAATAAAGTACAGGATCAGGCTACCTTAGGCTTACTTTGGATCCTTCATAGAGTGAAAGCGAGTGGAAAACCATCAGATTCTCCAGCCAACGACTGAAAAAAGTTATGAGCCAGGTCTAGTAAACACGTTTCGCATCCTGACTTTAAGGCGGGGGTACACATGGATTTAAGTGAAATTTTGGTAAGTTTAAAGAGAGGTTGCAAGGGGAAAAAAGGGTTATGGAACACCACCAGACAGTTGCCCGACCGCACAATGGCACCCCAGGTTGTTGGGTAACTGTTTGGAGTGTATCTACCGATTTTTAACTTCAAACTCTAATTTTAAAACAACACCAAATCTTCAAAATTCCCTATTTCCATAAATTTTACTAATCCTTTGAGAAAAACTATTTATCTCCAAATATATCTAATCAAAGGAACCCTATGGCCAAACTCGTGGATTAAGTAATCTAGAGATGAAACATGTTGGTAAGCTTGCAATTATTGGTGCGTTATTAAAGGCTGTTAAAACAAGCTGTGTTCGTACGATGCAAGGTCGCACTTATCTTATAAAGCATAGGATTTTTAGTTGGCCTCTGTTGCACAAATATTACAAAATAGGTAGGGAAGTAGAATTGCAGCCGAACATGGAGTGGTAAAAGCTAATGGTTCTTGAGTCACATTGGACACTCCTGCCCAAAAACTCAGAGTAATCTCTCCCCACCCCTCCTTACCACCACTCAGAAGTTGCTGTTGGTCTGCCTGGTGGGAAAATTTGCATCATTCAAGAATATTTTCCTTTTTGTGCGAACAGACCTCTTTCACTGCATTTCACTCAAGGCTGTAGTTAAGGTTTCTTATGAGACACTTTTTCAATGCGGAACCACTTGTCTCTATATATATTGCACGTAAAATACATCAAAATTATTAGCCTCTTGAGAGCATTTTCTGGGTTGATCCAAAAAATCTGTCGACCCATAAATATGTTGCATCAAGCTCACAGGGGGTTTCTTTCCCCTTGCTATCTTTACAATCAGGAAGCAAAAATGTAAACAAAAGAAAGTATTTGGGAATTAGTGCATTTCACATCCCACTCAGAGTTCAGATGAAAGTACTCAAATAAAAAAAACAAGTATGGAGAACACAACTTTAATCTAAACTTCACTCAATGTTAGTTGAATGTGGACAACTCAAGATAAAAAACAAACTGCAGAGCCATGAACAAAGATCCTGTTTGATTAAATGTTGGATCTTGCCGGAGATTTAATCAGCCAAAAGGATAATAAGTCAAAGACTACTGCAAGGCTGACACAACGTGTTACATTTATAACAATAGTTCGGGTTATCACACCAAGGGATCTTCAGGTTTAGATGTTATTGAATTATAAAATTTAAAAAAAAGGTGATGGACAAAATACTGACCCCCAGTCCATGGACTCCCCCAAATGGACTACCCCTAAAATGAACTACTCCTAAAAAATAATATCTTAAATGAGTACTATTGAAAGCTGTAAGCTGCTATACCTTGCTTGTTTCGTTCTGGAACCAGAACACAAAGTAGACGAGTAGATTCCTGTTGTTGAGTATAACTATAGCTATAGCTGTATTGTTTACCATGTTCCAGGCTCAGGAGCCTGACTTATAATTCATTATTCAGCCATTATTCTTGTCATCTCCTATGATGTCATCTTTTAGCTTGTGCATGTGTAGTGGCTGACAGAATCACATGGAATAAAAATTCACAATTACTGTGTGACGTTATACCCAGGGGATACTCCCAGAAAGGCCGAGTAGGGGTATGCAGACCACTTCCCCAAACTCTTTCCCCATTTATGACCAAAGTCTGCGATTTTTGTCACCCTATTTATGACCTGATAGTTATGAAAAAGTAGCTTGTTCCAAGAAACATACCCAATATCTTCAGACTAGAGTGCTAAAACCATACCCTATTTATGACCAATGTGGTTGAAAAACCCTACCCTTCTGGGGCTGCACATACCCATATAGCCCATGTAAGGAAATAGCCCCCCCGGCATTACTTCAATTGTGCTATTACTAAATCAAATAAATATTAGATCTAGACTGGGTTCCTCATTCACATTTCAATGGCTTTTCAAGTTATTATGTGTATACTTGTATGATCCTTATACTGATTGGTGCCTCTGATAATTTTCGTTGATAATCAAATGACTGATGAAATCTGATAAAACGAGTTTACGCTTTTCAAACTAATTTGTGTTCAACAGTTGTTTATTTCAAGTACAATTATTCAAAATGGTGGCTAGAGGCTGTACATGATGAACATAAGCAGAAGTTATGTGTAATTCAACTATACTAGCAGCTAAGAACATTAAAGAGTACTCATTTGGAATGTTATCTTTAGGTGTAGGCCATTTTAGGGTGGTCCATTGGGGTAGTCCATGGACTGGTGGTCAGTGTTTTGCAATATTATAATAATGGTGGCAATGTTTGTCCTGTCAGTTCAATAGCTGTTTCGTTCATAAAAAAATGTTCGTTTCGCTCATATAAGTTCATTGAGGTCGACAAATAAGATACATTCTCATCAAAACTTACCACACCTGAGTATGAGCACAGGAATTCGTTGTAAGGAATCACCTATTATGACTCTAGTGTTCATTCTATGTGCTTGGGGAATCATAACCCTGGTTTACCCATGCTTCCAGAATTCAACAGCTCATTATGTCAGTATAAGGAATCAAAGCCTTGATGCTGCAAGACTTCATCAAATCATCTGCGGAATCATCACCCCAATTGTGTAACTTATTAAATCATAAGGGTAATGCCTGAAAGTGTGTGGGCATCATCTCTGGAATCATAACCTTAAAGATACTTGTTCAAAAATCATCGTTCTGATTTATTGACAAGCACAAAATCGTCTGGGGAATCATAACCTAAGTATATTTCACAAGAAAAGTGACTTTTTTGCCTTCTGTACTGCACTAACTTTCTAGTTTTTTTTTTTTAATCTGGCTCATTTTTATGACCCTTTTTTGGTGAAACCTCATGAAGTTGTTAATTTAAACATTTGTAACTGAATTCAAAAATAAATCCCTTCCTGTTTTCAGCTGCTATATATTTGACATACTCAAGACAATATACATCTTTGTCTGAAAATGTTATGTTACTTTAATTACAATAATGTATATGTACATGAATCAAACCTACATACTTTTAATTTTAAAATGGGAATTTCTTCAAGTAAAAACATACAAACCAAAAACTTAGACAAATATACTAAATGAAAATATCATTTGAATTATTCTTCCTCATTTAATTGTTCAAAAGAGAAATAAAAAACATCAAACAAAACTGTTAGATGTTTGTTTGCTTTTAAATTTAGTTATATACTGATTTGATATCACATCAAAATTTTTCAAAATGAAATAATACAATTTCCATTTTGTTGACTCAACTAGTGGAGAGCTGTTAGCTCATACATGTACCTGCCAACTCTCCTGGTTTTCCTGGGAGTCTCCAAGTTTTTCTTCAAGTCTCCCTGTCTCTTGAAATGTCTTTTGGGTGAGTTTCAGAGGTTATTCCTGGACATTGTCGAAAATGACATTCTCACAATGCAAAGATTTCTAGATGTCTCCAGATTTTTGTACTCTGGGGGTTGGCAGGAATGTTAGCTTTACCTTGTGTGCCTTACAAGATTATGAGAAACGACTACTAATGTGGCAAAGTGAATGTTCATAATTCAAAAGTACACATACTTTGAAATTTATTTGCCTACTGTTTCTTTAGCTTAAGTGTTCTTGTAGCAGTTATATAAGTATAAACGCAATCAGTTACATTGTAAATTTGCCTGGCACTCAGGTATGTTGCAAAAGTGTCAAAAAGGCCATTGCTGCTTTAAATGTCCAAATATTCACTATCAGTGGCATGTGACTGGTAGGCAATCAGGAACTGCATGACCACCTAACATAAAGACTCCAAGCTGCATTTCTACAGCCTTTATATGAAGTGATCTGTTCCAAAACAGCAATTATACATATCCTACAGTAAGATAGCCGAACTTGATTTACACACAGTCTTCAAATAACCGCGTTTATTCAGCCATTCAATAGTTTTTATAATTATATTTTTAGCGACAATGATTAAATTTCCCAAGAGTACAATTTTAAATATTGGAAGAGAATGAAATAATTAGAAACATATCTCATTCTAGCTTCTGTCACCTTTGACACATACTTTGCACTTTGCTAAGCACTCCCTTGCAGGAAAGCAGTATACTTTAAGTATACTTTTAGTATACTTATTATGTACTTTCCAAAAAGAAAGTACAGTTGAAGTATACTTCATTTATACTTAAAGAAGAAAAGTATAAATGAAGTACATTTTGTAAATGTACTTCATTTATACTTGAAATGTGAAAGTATACTTCAAGTATACCTCTTCTCTTCTTAATATAGCTGGTAAGTGGCTGTTAAAGTAAAATATACTTAAAGTATACTTGTTTCTGCTTGTAACACAAAGAATTATTAAGTAAATTAAGTAGGGATTGCATTGAATGATTGATACAAGTGTATGACACAGGCAAGGTATGTGTGCTGTTTTTAAAAGTGCCCACTTCACATGGAATCTTAACCTGCATAAACAGTTTCACTACTAGGTTTATTTCAGATACAAATAGCATTGTCAATGGCACTAGCTGAGGAAGTACATCGACTATTTCTCTTACCCTTGCAAAAATAATTCCCGGAATGCTATTGGACTTTCAAGGATTCGTATAGTTTAGTGTCTAATTGCTGATTCCTTTTGAAACCTAATGGTACAATATCATTATTATAAATACCAGCAATGTGCACGTGGATATCAAGCTAGGCCACAAATTATGTTTCATGTCTTCGTGCATTAACTTCATCCTTCTCAGGAAAAGGTAGATATTTTGAAGCTCTGTAGTAGCAAAGTAGCTTGGGATAACTATGCACTAGCTTCTGCCAATGATTTTGGAAGACTTTCAAGCATTTGGCAGGTCTCTACATTGTGTAAAGATCTCTAAAAAGGCGAGTTCTTTTGTGGAATTCGAACATGCCAGAAACAAGCCGCCATCTTGGATTTTGAATGCTGGTAGACCCTGGGAACGAGTGCTATAACCCATAATGCAATGCTCTGAAAAGGGCGGGAAATTTTGACACTGGGTGAACTGCATTTGTACAGTGAATCTACATTTTACAGCAGGTCAATTTTACTGAGCTAAATGATGTTTAAAAGCGACAATATCTGGATCTTTTGGCTGTAGGAACAATTGTAAGTATAAAGAATCTTAGACCTTGTGGATTAAGACTTTATATAGTGTTTTTGATGATCACTGCCAGCTGTAATGATTTATGATATCACTACACTTGAACTTGGCAAATTTTGGCAGCCAGGTTTCAGTTTGGATCTCTGTCTTAATTTCTTCTTGGTCATGACCATTATAGCTTTTAATTGTTGTTTTACAATCATAACTGGAACAAAAACAGATTTGAAAGTTGGCTTGAAATTATGTTTCTGTTATGAGCAATTTATTGTGGTGAAACTGAAATGTGTTGCCGTGTGTTTTTCCTCTAGTTGTTGAAGCACAAAAGCTTGAAGTGTTTGCATTCACAAACAGAACTACATCAGTACATGGTTAAAAGCTAAGTGATTCACAATAGTGTCAGTGTAATTCCCATCATAATCAGGCTGTGGGATCTGAAGAAAATAGATATAAGCTGCAGTCTTCAGGGTGAAACTCTCAACTTTGAGTTTGAAGCTAAGTCTTTCAAAAATGTCAGTTAGGTAAATACATGTATATATGCCATATCAGAGAAACCTTGACATTTAGCAAATAAAATCAATTTTGAGTAGAAACAGGATGTTCCAGCTTGTCTTTGATCTAGTGTGGGCCCCTCCTTTGCATACTGACCAAAAATTATATGAATTTTAAATTTCAATAAGTGTAAAGAAGGTTAACATTGCATCTCCTGAGTTGACAACATTTTTGACCACCACTATGTACTCTCTGTCAATTAGAGTGCAGACAATGCTAAACCACATTTGATTTGTTAACTTTACATTGCATATTTTCATGGTCAAAAAGCACCAGTATAGCAAATTCAGTGTTTTTAGTCAGCTCGTGTATTTACACGAGTGTGCATAAAGTATACTTAAAGTATAGTTTTTGTCAAGTATACTTGAAGTATACTTGAGATAAAGTATACTTGAAGTATACTTTTTAGGTGACCAAAAGTATACTACTTTAAGTATACTTCTTCAAGTATACTTAAAGTATACTTTAAGTACAAATTAAGTATACTTTTCTAGTTGTTCAAAAGTATACTTAAAGTATACTACATTCCTGCAAGGGAGCTATTAAGTTCTTATTAAGTGAACATGTACACATTCATTTTACATCATGTACAGTGGCATCCCCTCAATTTCACCAACTAGTTTGGTCAAGAAAATGAGATTATATTGCTGGGTTGATGAGTGGTTGATGTTATGCGTTGACAAAAATCCTTTGCAAGTTACACTTTTTTTATATATACAGTAAGAACGTCTATCTTTTGAGCTGGGGCTGATTAACGTTTGCATATCTTTTGGCGATTTGATGTTGGAAACAATCCTAAGATGTTTGTGCTGCCGGGATTTCGTTTGTTTTTCTGCTCATTAAGCTGTTCATTATTCGGTTTTCGGGAGTCAAATTAAGCAAACATCAACGGCAGCGATTGCAATAGTCCAGTCCCTGAACTCTCCTTTCTTCCCGCCCCATATAGGGGCTGAACCCGCGCGGGCGAAAGAAGAGTCCAGGATAACTTGCATGCGCATGCTCAGAACGCCGCCATTTTTTCCCCCCAAATCGGGGGAAAAAACCCATATTTGGAAGTACTTTCCAGATTTGGCTTGTGGCGTGATTTTCTGAATGATAATATTCAAGCAACAATTTCTGCATTCAGATTGATTAAAAACATGTCAATTAATCCCAAATAAGTGGAATTTCACCAGTGCCACGCTAAACCAAATTCGATTTGTTTTTTTTTATCACAATATCAAAGATAACGAAAGAAATCTTTGCCAAGATTTGTTGGCAATTGAAAACACCGACTCGGACTTGAAAGTGCACGCGCTGCATTATGCAAATGAGCTACTTGTACGCGTCAGACTTTCCTTTCAAAAACTTTTGCAAAATCTCTCAACATACACAAACAATACGAAAAAAATGTTTGGGAAAAGATTATCGAGTAATGATGCGTACTCGTTGTCGATAAACCATATTTCGATTTTTACGTTTTTATGTTTTTACGACAATATCAACGTCAAAGAAAATGTTTTCTTTCAGAGCGCGAGCTGAAAAAGGCATTGCGCGACACATTGACGCGAGCGGCGTGGTTGAAACCTAGTAATTTTTGATTGGTTCGTTCTGAGCATGCGCATGCAAGTTATCCTGGACTCTTCTTTCGCCCGCCCGGGTTCAGCCCCTATATGGGGCGGGAAGAAAGGAGAGTTCAGGGACTGGACTACGATTGCAATGGCGGTGAAACCATGCGTTATAGTTCTTTGTTTATTCTTTCCCGCTGATCACAAAAGTTCACAAAACAGCAACTTGAAATAGCCACACTCTGCATATTTGAGAGAACGTGAACTATACGACGGCCAATTTCTAAAATTTCTTTCTCGAATTTCAAACTGTCTTACAAATTCTGATTGGGATATTTCTGACAGCATAGACAAACTGAATGAATTCAGATTCGAAAGTTGAATGTTAAGTCGTTTTTTTACGTGTAGTTGACGTTTTCTCTGGCGTTGTTACCGCTTCTGCATAAGCTGCTTTTTGCTATTTAGGGAGCGAGCGTCTGCCTGCACTTTTGGCCATCATTGTTCAGTTTCCTAACTTGTGTCTGAGCGTTTGTTTGTTTTGCACTCGTCTGTCTAAAAATTTCTCTGCCGTTGATTCATTTCTTATTGTTTGAGCAGGGGATCTCCGTCTCTTATTGAAACTCCCACTAAAGTTTGGAAATATATTAAAAACAAACTGATAGCCTAGGCGTTGGAGGTTTTACTTTGCTTTAAAAACGAAACGAAACAATAACCTTAGTTAGAGGACCAATATAGGGGATTCACTCTCTTACCTTGATAATCTCCTGACTAAAAGTATTACTTTTTACACGTAAATTTAAGAATGACAAAATTAGCACCCAGGCTGTACTACTGAATATTCTTCAACCTGCATCAGAGATCCACTCATATAATACTAGGTATGCTGCAAACAAAACTCCTTTGAGCCATCAGTGAGCACCAATTATGGTATATCTACATTTAAATTCTCTGCAATAAAGTCTGGAAATCTCTCCCACCATGATTTAAGCGTTTCCCATACATGCTCTTCAAAAAGCAGAATAAAAGACTCTCATGAGCAACTTCGCCTAAATATCAACTAGACATGGAAATAGCGAAAAAATTGAATATCTCCAGACTCGCCCAGACTGAAGCCCTTCAGGCGCTAGTTACAAAAACATTGTTTTAAGTTCGATAAATCAAAAATTATTATTTTGCGCGATGTTTTCGTTTCAATGCCCCAAAGCGGCCAAAATGGATCGAAAATGAGCTGCATATTCAAGGGCTCGTGAATTCAACAGTAAAAATTTTCATTACAAACTGATTGCACCTCGTATTTGTACTTTCTTTCTTTTAAATTTAAAGCTAAATAGATCGCTATTTGATTAGGACTGAAATATTAACGATCCAAGACAACTTAAAAAGAGGTCGACACTTTGCCCATTTTTAACTGCTAAAAAAGCGTCCTGCTACACGGATTTTCCCAAAACGACTAGTTTGGTATAAAAAAACATTGTTTCTTTTTTCAATTAGCGAAATAAAATTTTGGGGTAAATGAAATCGCGAGCGCTGAGATAGCGAGCTAATTGCAGCACTTCTTCTTGGAAAAGTGACCTTTGACCCAAGCATAATGTACCAGTCAAAATCTATTTAGCTCTAAATGTACAAAAAAGAGAGCAAATACGAGGTACAATCAGTTTGTAATGAAGATCGTTTTACTGTTGAGTTCACGAGCCATTGAATACGCCCCTCATTTTCGATCGCTTTTGTCCGATTTGAGGCATCGAAAGGAAAAAATCGCGTAAGATAATTTTTGATTTATTGAGCTTAAAACAATACTTTTGTAACTAGTGTCCTTAGGGCTTCAGTGCCTATATCGTCAAAATTTGTATTTTCTTATCTGAATCTACATTACCCAATAAACTTCTGCGAAAAACAAAATCGACTTGGATACTAACTTGGAAATGCAATCCTTTGTATAAGTTTGTTTGTTTGTTTGTTTGTTTGTTTTTTTAATTTACCGCCATTTTGGTCCACCATTCGCAGCAGTCTTCCCTTGGTTTTGAATGAGTTGTGACGTAGATTTAGGAACACGTGACTTCAGGCTTGACTAATCTCGCTTTTTTTTCTTACATGCATTTCAGAATCGCGCACATTGAATAACGTCGCGGGGGAAATTGCAAATAAGCCAGAAAAGAAAAAGAGAGCATGCGTAACTTCATGCAGGCCTGTCAACCGGACTGTCAATCATGTAATCCGCTGTGTTCACAAGTATTGTTTCTTGCTTAGACAACCGAAACGTAGCGCTATTCTCTATTTTCCAATTACCCATAATGCACTTTGTTAGCCCCCCCCTCCCCCCCCCAAAAAAAATGCATAAACTATTGTTGCCGAATGCTCTTGGGAATATGCAGACCTCCCAAGAGTGTTTCACAACAATAGTTTCTGCAACATTTAGGGGGGGGGGGGGGGGGGGACAGAGTGCATTATGGACAATTGTAAAATCATTCTCGTCCCCAGAGCCCACGATCCTTCTGGCCTGTGGTTGGAATCGAGAGCTCTGGCCGGACCTGATTTTCTGAGCATGTGCAGAGTATTCGTTTCGCATTCTCAACCAATCAGATTTGCTAGATTTGACGGGAAGTCCGCGAATCGCGGACTTCCGGTTTTGGACGAAACCAGAGCTCTCGATCCCAACCACAGGCCAGAAGGATCGTGGGCTCTGGGGACGAGAATGTTGGAAAATAGTCTATTCATCGAAGAAGAATACACTTTATTAGTAAAGTAATCCTGATTAAGTTATGTTGTTTAAAAATCGGTGAGATGTAAAATTAAATCACCTTCTAAATGTCAGTATTAATTTGTGTTAAGACGGAATACGCATAGAGCTTAAGCTTAAGTTTGCTACTTAACTTAAAACGCTGGCACTTCATACCTTGCGATTGATTTAAACGCACGGAAATATGGTAGAATTAAAGCTTTGAGCGCTGATATTCTTTCCGTGCACGATAGGTTACTCTAAACTTTTGAAACAACTTACATTTAACAAGTCCAAAGAAAAAGTTTTGTAGAAATGGTTTGCTCGACGTGTTTGATCTTGACAGCGCGAATCGATCCATAAAATATGAGCAAAGCGAAAACGAGTAAGCTTAAGGTTACGACTTCCGAGGTTTGACCATGAATTTCGCCATGAAAGCAAAATAACATTGCAGCAAAAATATTCCTTTTTGGCCCGTTATCGTCGTCAAATACAGATAATACGTCGGTACGGTCAATTTACATTTCGAAGGAAAGTGTAAGATTAATGCCCGCTCCACGGGAGCGCCCGCATATAACAACACAACAACCTCTTTCCTAAGGTTCACTCTTACTCGGCCCCGTGGCCACGGGGACAAGTAAGAGAGGACCCTGAGACGAGGTTGTCCACATGTGATCAAAGCAAACCAATGAGCAACCTCGTACCCAGTATCCTATCTAATTGATGTTTGGTATCCATAGCGACAAATAAACAAGTATAAATAATGTTCGTTGACTTAGCGCGCTCATCAATCGAGTGTTAACGACGTACTTAAACTATGGCTTATGAAATCAGAGAAAAATACGAATGTCTTCATGACGGTCGATGGTATCTGTGCACCATCTTAAGTCAGGAAGACGACGGGTACAAGGTTACCTTAGATGGCTGGAGCCGACAGTTTGACGAATTCCTCAGCGCCCACTGTGTTCGCCTACGTACAACGATCGATGTTCGCACCAAAAAGCGTTGGAGACCCAGCGTGAACTTCAACAGGTTGCTGCCAGGCGACGAAGTCTCGATCAGTGTCGAGGGCATCGGAAAACCGGCCGTAATCAGAGTTGTGGATCCTTTCCAAGAACTCCTTACAGTGGAGTGCGGAAACGAAGAACTGATTGGACTACGAAGCTAACTTGACAGAAGTCAAATAAGCGACACAAGTCAAGCCAGAAGTCGCACGTTCCTAAAGCTACGTCACAACTCTGAGCATGTCGATCTTGTGATCAGCGGCACGGGTAGACCGCGTGAAAAGGCGTATCGAATGGTCTTTGCGAGCATTTGCGAGCATGCGAGCAGTGCCTTTATTTTTGCGAGCACGAGCAGTGATCAATTTTCTTATGGGAGCAGCGAGCACTTCGTAAATTTTCCGCCAGCTGGAATCTCTCTTTATTAAAACATTGTTTTCCGCCAAGTAATCTGACTGCCACCTTCAAAACAGGACAGCAGGCGCAAAGCTTTGCAAACTTAGTTTGCATTGGCAATTAGCTTCCTTGGGATTGTGTGGATATGCTATATAATAGATTGCATTGTACCACACCCTGTCACTCAACTTGAGACCCCGAGCTGAAATCACGTTTAGCAAGGAGGACAAGATTCAACCTGACTTACCTTCAAGGCGGAGGCAGAGCAAGTGTCACGAGCTGACCCCGCCAATGTAGTTGTTCAGCATGTGGCCAACCCTCCACCAGCAGTTGTTCCTGCGGTTGAACCTCAGCCAGTTGAAGCAGCAGTTGAACAAGTTCAGAATGAGATACCATATGTTTCTTACCGTCGTTTTGGTTTTTAGGGTTTGCGTCGTTTTGTGCCGTAAGGAGTAAATTTTTTTCCTATTTGCCTTGAGATCTGCCTGTGGTGGCGAAATATCCCGAGTTTTGTTTGTGGCTTGCCTGAGTGGCGCAATTTTTTTTCCCTTTTTTAGTTACCCGTGAGGTTGGCCTGAGCAGTGAAAGGTTTTCAAAAGTGTTTTCAGAGTTTGCCTCCAGCGGTGAGGTGTTTCCACGTGTTAGGATTTCCTGTAAAGTATTTTTTCCTGTGCGGGGTTGCCTGAAAAGGCGTTGAATATTGATTTGAATGGCCGAGGATTTTGTTTTTAAGAATTTTTGCCTGTGTGGTTTTGCCGGAGGCGGCTTAGTATTTTACGTGTTAGACTTGCCTGTGAGATATTTTCTACTTGTGTGGTGTTGCGTGAAGCGTCGCTTGGATATTGCTTTAAATAGCTGGCGATTTTGTTTGGGAGAATTTGGTTTGGCCTGTGTGCTTTTTGCCTGAGGGGGCGTTGAGAATTGCTTGAGATTGTTTGTGAGGTTCTGGAATGGCGGAGTTTGTTAGTTTTTTAATTGCCTTTTGTGTTTTATTCCCTTTGGGGTTTTGCCTGCATTGGGCGTATCTATTTCAGGCTCTGGGGTTGCTTAGTTTGAGTTTTGCCTGAGGCAACGGGATTTTTATCACCCCGTTAGCGCTCTTTCAGCTCTATTTACTTGTGCTGCTTGTGTGAAGCGGTTTATTCTCGTGTGGATTTGCTTTTTTTCATTTATTGTTTGTATAGTATAATAACCTTAATATATGTTTTCTAACGATTTAACAATAACTGTTTGATATTGTAATTTACTAACGCTGAAATATTTTAAGTAAAATTGTAATATTTATACTAATAGTAAAATTCCCGGTCGCTGATGTGCATTACAAAGAAGCCAGTGGAAAGAGAGAAAGAAAAAAAAAAGGCAGAAGGCGAGGGCGTATCAACTGGAATGCTTTCCTTGAATGAAATGTTATTGTCAGCCACAGCAGCCCATTAGGCTCCCGTCAGCCATAATCTTTTAAATTGTTGTTTAGGGCGGGGATGAATTTGCTGAGGAAAAACGTAGATTGGATGCCCTTGAAGACTCTCAGAGGGCTCTCGTGGATTCAGTGTGAAATAAACTGCAGCATTACATCGGAGCCCCGACCTTCACCAAAGAGAGAGCTCTAGACTACCTGATCAGTTTGAAGATTGTGGCGAAGGAATCCAACCATCCAAAGTCAGCGTTCTTTAATGCTGTTCTTAGAACGATGCAGGAGAGTATTCGGGTTTCTGACTTCCAGTTTAAACAATTCTTGCGTGCTTTGCTGGGTGATAAAGAGGATGAGAAGGTGTTGGATTCTATAACGAAGGTTGAGAAGACATGCAATGAAGGTGGCGGCTCCTCTCCGTGGAAGGAGTCAAGGGCGTGGGAAACGAGCTGCTGTTAGATGTTATGCATGTGGCCAGTTTGGGCATTACCAGCGGTTTTGTAATTTTAGCCAGGCTGGTAATCCTCCCAAACGGGGAAGATTTGTGGATGGTTTCCACGAGGTCCCTAAAACTGATCCTCGTGTTTAAGGATGTGAAAATGATGATCATTAATTTATGTCTGATATTTAGCTTTGGATATTAATTGCAATTGATTCCTTGGGATGTTGTTTTGTTTAGGAGTTTTCTCTTTTGTTAATGAATCTGTTGATAAATATTGGACGCCAATCTTTCTTATGTGTCATTCACATTTTTTTTTAGTTTCGTTCGCTCTTTTCGTTCGGTTCTTTTTAACTCGTGAGCATGCGCGACACGAGTTATCGTGAGTTGTGGGCAAATGTGTCCCTCGATGGGCTGTAAACTTTATGCAAATGAGGTACGCTCGCGGCCGCGGTTTACTTTTAAAATTGCTGTCAATCTTTAATCAAAATAAGCTGTTTTAAAGGTCTAAATTAAAAGATATAAGTTAAAGAAGACTCGGCTACCGAAAATGAGAACATTGAGAATCGTAAAATCGATGAGCAGCACAAGTTCTCACTGGATGCGGAATTCGTATGGATTTTACAGAAACAGAAGTCGTTGAAGTACAGTTTTATGGTACGGTAAATGCGCATATAGCGGGTGAAATGATATAAACACAGAGCAATTATTTTTTGTATCGCTAACAATATAGGACAAAAAAAAAGAAAAGAAAAAGGAATTAGATATATCGGCCCACACCCGGAGTCGACCGCGGTACACTTGAACGGTGGATGTGTTCAGTACTACTGAGCTATGTCAACATCACATGCAAGTTCTCGAAAAAATAAACACTCTGGTCAGTATCAACTATAAAACCTCAGACAGCTCAGCGGGCTCGAGTCTGTACGAGGATTTTCTGTGGGTAATTTTTCCTTTACAGAACGACTGTCAGTGAGTATATTTGGTGTTTGTGGATGTTTCGGACAATCGGAAGTGCCTTTTTTAAAGCCTAGAGGTCACATGTGTTCATTCGTCGGCAAGTAGAGTCGCAACGTTTGTTTTGAGGGGGCGACCCTAAAAGCCGGAATCACGGAACGGCGGAATGGCGGAATGGGCGGAATCACGGAACGGCGGAAAATCTACGTTTTTCCTCAGCAAATTCATCCCCGCCCTAAACAACAATTTAAAAGATTATGGCTGACGGGAGCCTAATGGGCTGCTGTGGCTGACAATAACATTTCATTCAAGGAAAGCATTCCAGTTGATACGCCCTCGCCTTCTGCCTTTTTTTTTTCTTTCTCTCTTTCCACTGGCTTCTTTGTAATGCACATCAGCGACCGGGAATTTTACTATTAGTATAAATATTACAATTTTACTTAAAATATTTCAGCGTTAGTAAATTACAATATCAAACAGTTATTGTTAAATCGTTAGAAAACATATATTAAGGTTATTATACTATACAAACAATAAATGAAAAAAAGCAAATCCACACGAGAATAAACCGCTTCACACAAGCAGCACAAGTAAATAGAGCTGAAAGAGCGCTAACGGGGTGATAAAAATCCCGTTGCCTCAGGCAAAACTCAAACTAAGCAACCCCAGAGCCTGAAATAGATACGCCCAATGCAGGCAAAACCCCAAAGGGAATAAAACACAAAAGGCAATTAAAAAACTAACAAACTCCGCCATTCCAGAACCTCACAAACAATCTCAAGCAATTCTCAACGCCCCCTCAGGCAAAAAGCACACAGGCCAAACCAAATTCTCCCAAACAAAATCGCCAGCTATTTAAAGCAATATCCAAGCGACGCTTCACGCAACACCACACAAGTAGAAAATATCTCACAGGCAAGTCTAACACGTAAAATACTAAGCCGCCTCCGGCAAAACCACACAGGCAAAAATTCTTAAAAACAAAATCCTCGGCCATTCAAATCAATATTCAACGCCTTTTCAGGCAACCCCGCACAGGAAAAAATACTTTACAGGAAATCCTAACACGTGGAAACACCTCACCGCTGGAGGCAAACTCTGAAAACACTTTTGAAAACCTTTCACTGCTCAGGCCAACCTCACGGGTAACTAAAAAAGGGAAAAAAAATTGCGCCACTCAGGCAAGCCACAAACAAAACTCGGGATATTTCGCCACCACAGGCAGATCTCAAGGCAAATAGGAAAAAAATTTACTCCTTACGGCACAAAACGACGCAAACCCTAAAAACCAAAACGACGGTAAGAAACATATGGTATCTCATTCTGAACTTGTTCAACTGCTGCTTCAACTGGCTGAGGTTCAACCGCAGGAACAACTGCTGGTGGAGGGTTGGCCACATGCTGAACAACTACATTGGCGGGGTCAGCTCGTGACACTTGCTCTGCCTCCGCCTTGAAGGTAAGTCAGGTTGAATCTTGTCCTCCTTGCTAAACGTGATTTCAGCTCGGGGTCTCAAGTTGAGTGACAGGGTGTGGTACAATGCAATCTATTATATAGCATATCCACACAATCCCAAGGAAGCTAATTGCCAATGCAAACTAAGTTTGCAAAGCTTTGCGCCTGCTGTCCTGTTTTGAAGGTGGCAGTCAGATTACTTGGCGGAAAACAATGTTTTAATAAAGAGAGATTCCAGCTGGCGGAAAATTTACGAAGTGCTCGCTGCTCCCATAAGAAAATTGATCACTGCTCGTGCTCGCAAAAATAAAGGCACTGCTCGCATGCTCGCAAATGCTCGCAAAGACCATTCGATACGCCTTTTCACGCGGTCTACCCGTGCCGCTGATCACAAGATCGACATGCTCAGAGTTGTGACGTAGCTTTAGGAACGTGCGACTTCTGGCTTGACTTGTGTCGCTTATTTGACTTCTGTCAAGTTAGCTTCGTAGTCCAATCAGTTCTTCGTTTCCGCACTCCACTGTAAGGAGTTCTTGGAAAGGATCCACAACTCTGATTACGGCCGGTTTTCCGATGCCCTCGACACTGATCGAGACTTCGTCGCCTGGCAGCAACCTGTTGAAGTTCACGCTGGGTCTCCAACGCTTTTTGGTGCGAACATCGATCGTTGTACGTAGGCGAACACAGTGGGCGCTGAGGAATTCGTCAAACTGTCGGCTCCAGCCATCTAAGGTAACCTTGTACCCGTCGTCTTCCTGACTTAAGATGGTGCACAGATACCATCGACCGTCATGAAGACATTCGTATTTTTCTCTGATTTCATAAGCCATAGTTTAAGTACGTCGTTAACACTCGATTGATGAGCGCGCTAAGTCAACGAACATTATTTATACTTGTTTATTTGTCGCTATGGATACCAAACATCAATTAGATAGGATACTGGGTACGAGGTTGCTCATTGGTTTGCTTTGATCACATGTGGACAACCTCGTCTCAGGGTCCTCTCTTACTTGTCCCCGTGGCCACGGGGCCGAGTAAGAGTGAACCTTAGGAAAGAGGTTGTTGTGTTGTTATATGCGGGCGCTCCCGTGGAGCGGGCATTAATCTTACACTTTCCTTCGAAATGTAAATTGACCGTACCGACGTATTATCTGTATTTGACGACGATAACGGGCCAAAAAGGAATATTTTTGCTGCAATGTTATTTTGCTTTCATGGCGAAATTCATGGTCAAACCTCGGAAGTCGTAACCTTAAGCTTACTCGTTTTCGCTTTGCTCATATTTTATGGATCGATTCGCGCTGTCAAGATCAAACACGTCGAGCAAACCATTTCTACAAAACTTTTTCTTTGGACTTGTTAAATGTAAGTTGTTTCAAAAGTTTAGAGTAACCTATCGTGCACGGAAAGAATATCAGCGCTCAAAGCTTTAATTCTACCATATTTCCGTGCGTTTAAATCAATCGCAAGGTATGAAGTGCCAGCGTTTTAAGTTAAGTAGCAAACTTAAGCTTAAGCTCTATGCGTATTCCGTCTTAACACAAATTAATACTGACATTTAGAAGGTGATTTAATTTTACATCTCACCGATTTTTAAACAACATAACTTAATCAGGATTACTTTACTAATAAAGTGTATTCTTCTTCGATGAATAGACTATTTTCCAACATTCTCGTCCCC
>JAHPZR010047337.1:0-14372 GCA_019787425.1 Platygyra sinensis | reverse complement strand
CATGTTATTGTAAGGTTTTGTTGCCCTCTGATGTGAATGGTAGTAAGATAAAATGATTGTACAGTGTTCAGCAGAGACATTTCTTTTATGCTAGTGTAAAAAATTTACAGCTATCTACATGTCCATGCAAATGACAGTATGCTGTTGTAATCGACTGTACAGGCACATTGCACCCAATGATACTGATATTGATATAACATTTTGTGGAATTTTCTTTCACCAAAAAAAAGCTAACATACTTTATAAAGAGGTAAACATGTACCTCAAACTGTCACGAAAGCTACACAGGGCTTGAAAAAAAAGAAAAGAGTAGTATGCTCAGGCAGGAAAATCTACTGGTCTTGGACAATGCAGAATAGTCAATCAATAATATTTGATAAATAAACAAATAATAGCCTTCAGCTGGTGCAAAATTTTGCTGGGATATTTGTCCATGGACTTTATCTGTTCCAACAAGTAAACAGACACTTGACAGACACAAAATAACATCAAAACATGTTAAGTAGCTTGAGATTTCCAGTTAATTTTCAACCATTAGTTATCCTAAGAAGTTTAAAAAGCCTTCGAAGATTCATCAATATCTGAAAACATAAATTGTTTTTATCTGATATGACTGAAATGAAGTTTGATCTGTCTCTTGAATAAAGTTGCCTAGCACATGACCAAAATCAACCCAGGCAGATGTCCTGTGCAGTACAAAAGTTATTAGTTATTATTCCATGTCAAATTCTGTATGCGTATTCACATGCTATGTGTTTCTTTGATGACTTAACTTGACTACCAAATATAAGTCTAGCTTATACCGGTAATATTCTCGAATCCAGCTTATCGTAGTCAACTGTATTGTAATTTAACCCATTGTCTCCCATGCCGGCCGTAACCAACTGTGCGAAAACCGACCCCCAATTTCCCGTGCCAGCCATAACCGGCCATAAAAAGGCATGTGAGGACAATCACCTCTCCTACCCCCGCTGAAGATATTTTGGTCCTCCTATTGTTCTATTGTTGTTAAGGACAAATAAACCAATGAGATTGGACCTTCTGAGCATATTTTTAGAGGATTTTTAGGGGCAATGCAGAATGGTCAATCAATAATATTTGATAAATAAACGAATTATAGCCTTCAGCTGGTGTAAAATTTTGCTGGGATATTTGTCCATGGACTTTATCTGTTCCAACAAGTAAACAGACACTTGACAGACACGAAATAACATCAAAACATGTTAAGAAGCTTGAGATTTCCAGCTAATTTTCAACCATTAGTTATCCTTTAAGTTTAAAAAGCCTTAGAAGATTCATCATTAATATCTGAAAACATAAATTGTTTTTATCTGATATGACTGAAATGAAGTTTGATCGGTCTCTTGAATAAAGTTGCCTAGCATTTGAGTGTTGTCAGATGGAGAAGCAGCCCCTGATCTGGTGAGATAAAACCGGCGGCTTATGCAGCAGCAGATCGATGACGGAGATGTTATTTTTTTATTTTATTATTTTTTTTTATGCCTTTCGGCTTTACACCTTTAATACCGAACTTAACAGTATTAGTTATTACAAACTGTATAACGAATTGTTTTTATCAACATGAGCCTTCTAAAAAGGTCAATTTTTTCAGTGCCAGACAGTTTAAAGGAGTGAAGTTGAACATTAATACTTTCGGCTTGTTTATGGCTCATGGAATGAACATTCGACATTCTCCCATAGGGTTAATAAATATTTGATAAGCTCTCCTCTTGGAGTTCGCAGTTAAAGGGTTCCGGTAAAGATCTGATAGTTTTTTAACCGGCTTCTAGAAGTTACTAGACGGAATCCTGAAAACGGTTTTTGTCTGCATAGGACGCTTCTATTCTAGCTAAGTATAATCATTTGAAATGAGTCCATGACACCCACAATTTAGTTGAATGATAGCTTTGCTCCTACGTGCCCCAAGCAACTCAACGAGCTAAAAACGTTTGAATGCACGTCATCTGATTTACCGAGCAGCATCAGAGCTTATGTACGTACACCACTTGCACTGTCGTGCACCGGCAGAGCCCCATGCAGCGGGGATACGCCTATGTGGAGTCATTAGAAAGGGAGAATGACTCTTTTGTTTCACTGGCTTTCGCGCCCCTGTGCTCCAACTGGTTAAACGCTGGGAACTACGGCCAAGTAAATTCAGTGTTAAATATAAATATATAACTTTGGAGCTTCGCCTCGCCATCTCATAACGTACAGTGTACTGAGTATTATTGGTCATGCTCAAGTTTTAAACCGAAAACCAGTAATTTTAATTTATGCATCCCTGATTGTGGAAACTACACGCGGTTACGCGCAGGAGTTCCCTCTCATCTCCCTCTGAGCAGGAATAAATAGAAATCCTTATCTCCCAGGGTATAAATACCCTTGAGTTTAATTCGATTTTTATAATCTATTTCAGAATTTGCCAACTTGCTACTAGCAGGCATCAATTCAGACTCAGGTAACTGTAATATCTAGAATTAAATTAGGCGGCAGTAACGCTCAATAAAATGACTGCCCTTTTAGCAATATAATTGACTGAAGTGAAGAGTGATCACCGCAGTAAATTTTCCAATTTAAGCAACTGGAAATAAGAAGGAATGACGATTTTCCAAGGCTATAACTAAATGGTATGTTTTTTTGTTTTTGTTTTTTTTTTTTTTCGCTTTTTGCTTTTTTTCAGTGGATCGCTGTCAAAATTACACAGTTGTTAGTGAAGCAGACCGCCTATCGAAGAGCAAAGGGAAATGTCGTACAAAGGGCCTGGTAACTGGTTGGTATCGTTTGCAGGGGCCTGCTGGGGATCGGATAGCAGACAAATGTGTTCGTAAGGGACGCTGTGGTAATGACTTCTCGGGTTGGCTCACCCAGCCGCACCCGGAAGTCAAAGAGGGTGTGGTGACCCGTAAAGTCTGTTTCAGTGGCAAAAAATTTTGCTGTATTACGAGTCACTTAATCAAAGTGAAGAACTGCAGTTCCTATTACGTGTATGAGTTACCGAGTATAGTTGTTTGCAAAATTCTTCGCTCCTGTGGTAATAAAAGTGACGGTAAGTTGATTTGCTGTCTTCTTTGTATAACACTTTAGATAGTAATCAAATTTTCAGGTTAGGAGTAACAACTGATTTCCTTTTCTTTTTTTTTTTTCCTCACAAGCTATAGAAACCTTGGTAAGTATATAGCACGGCTATTGATTTAAATGTGGATTGGTGGACCATGCATTACACCAGGTTATAAAACTGACATCATTTTCTTCACCCAGATCATTGATGCAAGATTAGATGTCAAGGAAAAAGATTCCTTGCAGGTACCTATTCTTATACCCATTGCCAGAAATCTGGGACAAGCTGGCAGCCAAGCATGCGCAATACTTTCAAAATGGCGCAACCTCGTTCCCAGGGGGGAGGTTGAAAATAGCGGTGAATTCGTGTAAGGAAATGTATGGAGAAAGGAAAAATTTTGCAAAAATATAGCAGTTATGAGCTCATGGGTCTTCACTGCGCGACTCGAATAATGATAAGTGCAGTACGAGCTACGCACTTCACAGAAAAACTCCGAATACAAATAAGATTTACTTACTTTCCAAGAAGATGTCTTCCATCGTTTTATTCTCAATCCATTTCCCCATACATTTCCTTAAAATCCTGATGAAGTCATGGCACTCAAGCAGTTTAAGGCCTGGGTCAGAAATGTAAAATAGAAATATGGTTGGACAGCTATATCTCTTGTTATATTTCTTTTAAAAAGCTGAACTTTTCCCTGATGATAAAACTCGCCGACCCGCCTTGCCTTAACGTATTATCTTGACCACGTGACATGTCACGTGACCGTTTTGTTAAAATTTTGGTAAATCGGCGAATTGGTTGCGAATTTTCGGTCTATTGATTAATAAATGAGCATTTTCGAAGCAAATTGAAATTATCTACCTTGCTACGTTTGGAATGATCTTCCTTGATTTCGTTTTCAGAAGATATAGATGATCAAGAGCCAAATTTTGTCGAAAAATACGACCTTTCACCCTTTAAAATTTTTCTGAGAAAGGAGGGACGGTCATTCCAAACGTGAGAGGATGAAAATGATTGATCTGTATCTAAAACGCCTTTTTGGGGGATGATATTACTAAAACCCGCCACGAATTCCTCAAATAATGACTATTTTCCGCTAAACGTCACGTGACATGTCACTTGACCTGTCAGAAGTACCAATTCTACTTTAAAATGCTCAGGACGTTAAAACCTAACTGTGTGGTAAATCTGGTTTCATTGCCATTTATACCTTCAAAAATATAACTACTAAACTATTTTTACCGGTAAAAGCCTTTGACCCAGGCCTTAAACTACTTGAGGCAAACACTCGGGCTGAACCGGTCAACAAATTCAACTTGCGCGACTCGGTATAGACTTATCGATGTTTGATGTATTCAGATCCACAGGAAAAAAAAAAACAAAAACAAAAACAAAAACGAATATTGATCTGCAAAGTACTTCCAACGTCACTCGTAAATCTCTCATTTTCCCATCTCCGTACGCCATTTTCAAGTGCTGTAGTTCGGTCGAAGAGGGGAAAGAAAAACTTGCTGAGACTTCTCTCCAGTCGCCATTTGTTTGTTGTTTTAAAAGCTTGTTGGGATAGAAATTGGGTTGCAGACCCCGCAATAAATAATACAAGCTTAGTTTTATCGTAAATTCACGCGAAAAAATCGAAGTTTGCAGTATCAAAACAAAGTAGAAATGTCTGTAGTTCTTTCTGCTTGGAAAAAAAAAAAAAAAGAAAAGAACAGAAACATAAAGTCCCATATATTTAACTTGCGATCTTTTCTTTTTCCTATTCTCGGCATACAATAAATTAACAGTGCTCAACCCGTGAAACACATCGTAAGAAACACGCTTCCTTTCGGACAGAGCGATAAGCGCCGCCATTTTGGATTTTATTATTCTAGAGAATAACGTGATATACCGACAATGATATACTGGCAATTGTTAGCGGGCTCGAAATCCCGCGATTTCTGGTAATGTATTCTTTTTTTTTTACTAATCTAGCGTATACTTAGGAAATTGCTGAAAATCAAACTATATAGGTGATGGTCGTGGCGAGTTGTGCTTTCGATGTTTCCTTATACCTCATAACAATTAACACCGAATGTCGTTCTCCCCGTTTTCAGGGGGCTCTTGGGTTATTTCAAAACACCACCAAGCTCTGCAGAAACATCGATTCTGATTTTCAAGAACGAAAGGAATGTATCTTTAAGATAGCAGAGAGCTTTGAGGGATTTGTGCTTAACTATAGCCGTCACCACCTCAGCGATTCAACGCCAAAGAAAGAAATCTCTTCTAACAGCCTTGGTGAGTGGACAAGTCAGTCATATTTAGCTCGTAACTCGATAATGTCACCGTTAGGCATGGCTAATAAACATAGCCTCAGTCAATAAGCTAATCAATCTGTCAGTCAATCAATCAATCAATCAATCAATCAATCGCCCATCTAACCCTTCATCAATGGATAAAAAGGCTAACCCTACAACCGGCACTAGTTAGACAACTAAATAGTTAGCTTCACCTCGTTGGGGAGCAGGGTTGGTGTAGTGGTGAGAGCGCTCGCCTTCCACCAATGTGTCCCGGGTTCGGTTCCCGGATCCGGCGTCATATGTGGGCTGAGTTTGTTGGTTCTCTACTCTGCTCCGGGAGGTTTTTCTCCGGGAACTCCGGTTTTCCCCGCTCCTCAAAAAAAAAACATTTGATTTGATTTATTTGATTTACAGTCTTCCCAATTAGTACAGCACTCGTGCTCGGCTAGAATGATTTGAGACTCAAATAAAGCTGTGATTATGATGATGATGATGATGATGATGATGATGATGATGATGGTGATGGTGATGGTGATGGTGATGGTGATGGTGATGGTGATGGTGATGGTGATGGTGATGGTGATGGTGATGGTGATGGTGATGGTGATGGTGATGGTGATGGTGATGGTGATGGTGATGGTGATGGTGATGGTGATGGTGATGGTGATGGTGATGGTGATGGTGATGGTGATGGTGATGGTGATGGTGATGGCTAGTGTCCTAGTCGAACCTGCCCACACGTAGGTTGAAGCCGCCCACACAAGAAGTCGAATTTGCCCACACGGTCGAAGGTGCCCACATGATAGGTCGAATATGCCCACTTGCCGGGTTGAACCTGCCCACATGGTCGAAAATGCCCACATTTAAGGTTGAATGTGCCCACATGGTGCGAGTGACTGTTTTTAATAGTTTCTTGGATTGCCTTAATGTATGTGGAATTGAATGATATTTAGGCTAGGTATAATTCTTGGATTGGTCTTTCATATTTTGCCTTTGAAATTTTTTTATACAGTCTTTTTTTGAGTTTTTTTTTCAATATGAAATGTTTTTTAGGTTTTTAAGATTTTGGCCAAAATTCCCAAGCATCCCTAATGAAAAAAAAAGTTAAGCTTTTATTGAAACAACTTGAAAATTACACACAATATAGTCCAATACTTGATCTTTCTTTTGATTAGGTAAGCAAAAAGTTTGGGCTTGATGAACATGTCTTAAGCAAGCACAATTTTCAAGGCACCTATATATACACTTTGAAAAATTGTAAACATTCGAAAGTGTCTCAAAGACTTTCTTTTGCTTCGTTAATTGTAAACGATCCTTGGTAAGCTTTTCTGAAAATTTCTGTATGTCCATTTTGGTCAAAATTTTCAAAGCGTCTAAAAGACTTTTTTTACTTAGTTTATAACTAAAAGAACTATTTTCGCGATAAACTAAGTAACAGAAAGTCTTTTAGACACTTTGAAAATTTTGACCAAACTGCCCATTCTTCCCCTTTGCAAAAAATGTTTTTATCTAAGTTTATTTCTTTTTTTGCTTTCTTTTGGGTTGTTTTTTTTTTATGTGCCACTTGCTACATATTTAAAAAAAAGCTATTTTGTAAGGGGAAAAAACTGCCCCGCGTAGGTCTCGAGCCCGGGATGTAGGGAGCCGAGATGGCGTAATCTACCATTTCGCCATCTCAGCACCATTACGTTTCATGTCATAATTTTAGGTACAAACCAATAACTTCCCGGAAGTTGGCGTCTTTTAGATAAAAAAAACGCACTGAAGCAGGCAATAATAGTGTCTGCAACTTTATTTGTTGTCTGCAGGTTTCCTAGCTCCCTTAGAATTGTATATGCACATTGAAAGTACGACTTTGACCTGACCTGTCACAAAGGAAATTCCAGTGCATACTAAATTACGTCCCCTTTCCCAAGAGCTTCGAACTAGTGAGTACACGTTTTTTGAGCTTCTTGATTTTTGTCATTTGTCACCCTCAAAGCACTGAGCAAAAGGAACCAAACTATCGGAAGAGCTGTCTAGGGTGCTCAAGCAGCTGCCTTGAACATTTTCTTCCTGTGGAATACGATTGCGTCAGCACAATCTTTTGTCAAAGTGTGAGGGTGCTCTCTTGACCATTATGTTATTTTAGGACCTCGTCTTGAGGACTTTAGGACCTTTTATTGATGTTTTGATGTTATGTTATACTTGTTCATGTTGCGAGAAATCGTTTGGTGTTGATTTTTTTGAAATCGGTTCCTTCGTTAATTAGTTATGATCTCATTTGTGTTGAAACTTTAGATGTTAATAATTTTTCACAGTCTTAACCATTTGGCCAGTTATTTAACACGTCTAATAGCCCTTGACATACATGTAGGCCATGTGCATTCCAAATTTTGTTTCAATTGATAAAATCCTCGCAGAGTTATTAACGTCTAAAGTTTCCCACAAAATTACCCTAGTGTGCTTTGCAGCCTTGGTTTCAACGCCAAAAGGAGGCTCACCTTTGACTGCATGTAACTCTTAGAGGATATTACACCAGTGTTTAAAATATATTTAATAATTATTCCATGAGCGCGCGTTGGATATGAGATGGTAAATAGCCAACGAGGTCTTTAGGGCCGAGTTGGCTATAACCATCTCACATCCAACAAGCGCTCATGGAATAATTGTGTGGCCATTTTGTAAAAAAACTCAAAAAAAGACTGTATAAAAAAATTTCAAAGGCAAAATATGAAAGACCAATCCAAGAATTATACCTAGCCTAAATATCATTCAATTCCACATACATTAAGGCAATCCAAGAAACTATTAAAAACAGTCACTCGCACCATGTGGGCACATTCAACCTTAAATGTGGGCATTTTCGACCATGTGGGCAGGTTCAACCCGGCAAGTGGGCATATTCGACCTATCATGTGGGCACCTTCGACCGTGTGGGCAAATTCGACTTCTTGTGTGGGCGGCTTCAACCTACGTGTGGGCAGGTTCGACTAGGACACTAGCCATCACCATCACCATCACCATCACCATCACCATCACCATCACCATCACCATCACCATCACCATCACCATCACCATCACCATCACCATCACCATCACCATCACCATCACCATCACCATCACCATCACCATCACCATCACCATCACCATCACCATCACCATCACCATCACCATCACCATCACCATCACCATCACCATCATCATCATCATCATCATCATCATCATCATCATCATAATCACAGCTTTATTTGAGTCTCAAATCATTCTAGCCGAGCACGAGTGCTGTACTAATTGGGAAGACTGTAAATCAAATAAATCAAATCAAATGTTTTTTTTTTGAGGAGCGGGGAAAACCGGAGTTCCCGGAGAAAAACCTCCCGGAGCAGAGTAGAGAACCAACAAACTCAGCCCACATATGACGCCGGATCCGGGAACCGAACCCGGGACACATTGGTGGAAGGCGAGCGCTCTCACCACTACACCAACCCTGCTCCCCAACGAGGTGAAGCTAACTATTTAGTTGTCTAACTAGTGCCGGTTGTAGGGTTAGCCTTTTTATCCATTGATGAAGGGTTAGATGGGCGATTGATTGATTGATTGATTGATTGATTGACTGACAGATTGATTAGCTTATTGACTGAGGCTATGTTTATTAGCCATGCCTAACGGTGACATTATCGAGTTACGAGCTAAATATGACTGACTTGTCCACTCACCAAGGCTGTTAGAAGAGATTTCTTTCTTTGGCGTTGAATCGCTGAGGTGGTGACGGCTATAGTTAAGCACAAATCCCTCAAAGCTCTCTGCTATCTTAAAGATACATTCCTTTCGTTCTTGAAAATCAGAATCGATGTTTCTGCAGAGCTTGGTGGTGTTTTGAAATAACCCAAGAGCCCCCTGAAAACGGGGAGAACGACATTCGGTGTTAATTGTTATGAGGTATAAGGAAACATCGAAAGCACAACTCGCCACGACCATCACCTATATAGTTTGATTTTCAGCAATTTCCTAAGTATACGCTAGATTAGTAAAAAAAAAAGAATACATTACCAGAAATCGCGGGATTTCGAGCCCGCTAACAATTGCCAGTATATCATTGTCGGTATATCACGTTATTCTCTAGAATAATAAAATCCAAAATGGCGGCGCTTATCGCTCTGTCCGAAAGGAAGCGTGTTTCTTACGATGTGTTTCACGGGTTGAGCACTGTTAATTTATTGTATGCCGAGAATAGGAAAAAGAAAAGATCGCAAGTTAAATATATGGGACTTTATGTTTCTGTTCTTTTCTTTTTTTTTTTTTTTCCAAGCAGAAAGAACTACAGACATTTCTACTTTGTTTTGATACTGCAAACTTCGATTTTTTCGCGTGAATTTACGATAAAACTAAGCTTGTATTATTTATTGCGGGGTCTGCAACCCAATTTCTATCCCAACAAGCTTTTAAAACAACAAACAAATGGCGACTGGAGAGAAGTCTCAGCAAGTTTTTCTTTCCCCTCTTCGACCGAACTACAGCACTTGAAAATGGCGTACGGAGATGGGAAAATGAGAGATTTACGAGTGACGTTGGAAGTACTTTGCAGATCAATATTCGTTTTTGTTTTTGTTTTTGTTTTTTTTTTTCCTGTGGATCTGAATACATCAAACATCGATAAGTCTATACCGAGTCGCGCAAGTTGAATTTGTTGACCGGTTCAGCCCGAGTGTTTGCCTCAAGTAGTTTAAGGCCTGGGTCAAAGGCTTTTACCGGTAAAAATAGTTTAGTAGTTATATTTTTGAAGGTATAAATGGCAATGAAACCAGATTTACCACACAGTTAGGTTTTAACGTCCTGAGCATTTTAAAGTAGAATTGGTACTTCTGACAGGTCAAGTGACATGTCACGTGACGTTTAGCGGAAAATAGTCATTATTTGAGGAATTCGTGGCGGGTTTTAGTAATATCATCCCCCAAAAAGGCGTTTTAGATACAGATCAATCATTTTCATCCTCTCACGTTTGGAATGACCGTCCCTCCTTTCTCAGAAAAATTTTAAAGGGTGAAAGGTCGTATTTTTCGACAAAATTTGGCTCTTGATCATCTATATCTTCTGAAAACGAAATCAAGGAAGATCATTCCAAACGTAGCAAGGTAGATAATTTCAATTTGCTTCGAAAATGCTCATTTATTAATCAATAGACCGAAAATTCGCAACCAATTCGCCGATTTACCAAAATTTTAACAAAACGGTCACGTGACATGTCACGTGGTCAAGATAATACGTTAAGGCAAGGCGGGTCGGCGAGTTTTATCATCAGGGAAAAGTTCAGCTTTTTAAAAGAAATATAACAAGAGATATAGCTGTCCAACCATATTTCTATTTTACATTTCTGACCCAGGCCTTAAACTGCTTGAGTGCCATGACTTCATCAGGATTTTAAGGAAATGTATGGGGAAATGGATTGAGAATAAAACGATGGAAGACATCTTCTTGGAAAGTAAGTAAATCTTATTTGTATTCGGAGTTTTTCTGTGAAGTGCGTAGCTCGTACTGCACTTATCATTATTCGAGTCGCGCAGTGAAGACCCATGAGCTCATAACTGCTATATTTTTGCAAAATTTTTCCTTTCTCCATACATTTCCTTACACGAATTCACCGCTATTTTCAACCTCCCCCCTGGGAACGAGGTTGCGCCATTTTGAAAGTATTGCGCATGCTTGGCTGCCAGCTTGTCCCAGATTTCTGGCAATGGGTATAAGAATAGGTACCTGCAAGGAATCTTTTTCCTTGACATCTAATCTTGCATCAATGATCTGGGTGAAGAAAATGATGTCAGTTTTATAACCTGGTGTAATGCATGGTCCACCAATCCACATTTAAATCAATAGCCGTGCTATATACTTACCAAGGTTTCTATAGCTTGTGAGGAAAAAAAAAAAAGAAAAGGAAATCAGTTGTTACTCCTAACCTGAAAATTTGATTACTATCTAAAGTGTTATACAAAGAAGACAGCAAATCAACTTACCGTCACTTTTATTACCACAGGAGCGAAGAATTTTGCAAACAACTATACTCGGTAACTCATACACGTAATAGGAACTGCAGTTCTTCACTTTGATTAAGTGACTCGTAATACAGCAAAATTTTTTGCCACTGAAACAGACTTTACGGGTCACCACACCCTCTTTGACTTCCGGGTGCGGCTGGGTGAGCCAACCCGAGAAGTCATTACCACAGCGTCCCTTACGAACACATTTGTCTGCTATCCGATCCCCAGCAGGCCCCTGCAAACGATACCAACCAGTTACCAGGCCCTTTGTACGACATTTCCCTTTGCTCTTCGATAGGCGGTCTGCTTCACTAACAACTGTGTAATTTTGACAGCGATCCACTGAAAAAAAGCAAAAAGCGAAAAAAAAAAAAAACAAAAACAAAAAAACATACCATTTAGTTATAGCCTTGGAAAATCGTCATTCCTTCTTATTTCCAGTTGCTTAAATTGGAAAATTTACTGCGGTGATCACTCTTCACTTCAGTCAATTATATTGCTAAAAGGGCAGTCATTTTATTGAGCGTTACTGCCGCCTAATTTAATTCTAGATATTACAGTTACCTGAGTCTGAATTGATGCCTGCTAGTAGCAAGTTGGCAAATTCTGAAATAGATTATAAAAATCGAATTAAACTCAAGGGTATTTATACCCTGGGAGATAAGGATTTCTATTTATTCCTGCTCAGAGGGAGATGAGAGGGAACTCCTGCGCGTAACCGCGTGTAGTTTCCACAATCAGGGATGCATAAATTAAAATTACTGGTTTTCGGTTTAAAACTTGAGCATGACCAATAATACTCAGTACACTGTACGTTATGAGATGGCGAGGCGAAGCTCCAAAGTTATATATTTATATTTAACACTGAATTTACTTGGCCGTAGTTCCCAGCGTTTAACCAGTTGGAGCACAGGGGCGCGAAAGCCAGTGAAACAAAAGAGTCATTCTCCCTTTCTAATGACTCCACATAGGCGTATCCCCGCTGCATGGGGCTCTGCCGGTGCACGACAGTGCAAGTGGTGTACGTACATAAGCTCTGATGCTGCTCGGTAAATCAGATGACGTGCATTCAAACGTTTTTAGCTCGTTGAGTTGCTTGGGGCACGTAGGAGCAAAGCTATCATTCAACTAAATTGTGGGTGTCATGGACTCATTTCAAATGATTATACTTAGCTAGAATAGAAGCGTCCTATGCAGACAAAAACCGTTTTCAGGATTCCGTCTAGTAACTTCTAGAAGCCGGTTAAAAAACTATCAGATCTTTACCGGAACCCTTTAACTGCGAACTCCAAGAGGAGAGCTTATCAAATATTTATTAACCCTATGGGAGAATGTCGAATGTTCATTCCATGAGCCATAAACAAGCCGAAAGTATTAATGTTCAACTTCACTCCTTTAAACTGTCTGGCACTGAAAAAATTGACCTTTTTAGAAGGCTCATGTTGATAAAAACAATTCGTTATACAGTTTGTAATAACTAATACTGTTAAGTTCGGTATTAAAGGTGTAAAGCCGAAAGGCATAAAAAAAAATAATAAAATAAAAAAATAACATCTCCGTCATCGATCTGCTGCTGCATAAGCCGCCGGTTTTATCTCACCAGATCAGGGGCTGGCCTGGGTTCATTTTGGTCAAATGCTAGGCAACTTTATTCAAGAGACCGATCAAACTTCATTTCAGTCATATCAGATAAAAACAATTTATGTTTTCAGATATTAATGATGAATCTTCTAAGGCTTTTTAAACTTAAAGGATAACTAATGGTTGAAAATTAGCTGGAAATCTCAAGCTTCTTAACATGTTTTGATGTTATTTCGTGTCTGTCAAGTGTCTGTTTACTTGTTGGAACAGATAAAGTCCATGGACAAATATCCCAGCAAAATTTTACACCAGCTGAAGGCTATAATTCGTTTATTTATCAAATATTATTGATTGACCATTCTGCATTGCCCCTAAAAATCCTCTAAAAATATGCTCAGAAGGTCCAATCTCATTGGTTTATTTGTCCTTAACAACAATAGAACAATAGGAGGACCAAAATATCTTCAGCGGGGGTAGGAGAGGTGATTGTCCTCACATGCCTTTTTATGGCCGGTTATGGCTGGCACGGGAAATTGGGGGTCGGTTTTCGCACAGTTGGTTACGGCCGGCATGGGAGACAATGGGTTAAATTACAATACAGTTGACTACGATAAGCTGGATTCGAGAATATTACCGGTATAAGCTAGACTTATATTTGGTAGTCAAGTTAAGTCATCAAAGAAACACATAGCATGTGAATACGCATACAGAATTTGACATGGAATAATAACTAATAACTTTTGTACTGCACAGGACATCTGCCTGGGTTGATTTTGGTCATGTGCTAGGCAACTTTATTCAAGAGACAGATCAAACTTCATTTCAGTCATATCAGATAAAAACAATTTATGTTTTCAGATATTGATGAATCTTCGAAGGCTTTTTAAACTTCTTAGGATAACTAATGGTTGAAAATTAACTGGAAATCTCAAGCTACTTAACATGTTTTGATGTTATTTTGTGTCTGTCAAGTGTCTGTTTACTTGTTGGAACAGATAAAGTCCATGGACAAATATCCCAGCAAAATTTTGCACCAGCTGAAGGCTATTATTTGTTTATTTATCAAATATTATTGATTGACTATTCTGCATTGTCCAAGACCAGTAGATTTTCCTGCCTGAGCATACTACTCTTTTCTTTTTTTTCAAGCCCTGTGTAGCTTTCGTGACAGTTTGAGGTACATGTTTACCTCTTTATAAAGTATGTTAGCTTTTTTTTGGTGAAAGAAAATTCCACAAAATGTTATATCAATATCAGTATCATTGGGTGCAATGTGCCTGTACAGTCGATTACAACAGCATACTGTCATTTGCATGGACATGTAGATAGCTGTAAATTTTTTACACTAGCATAAAAGAAATGTCTCTGCTGAACACTGTACAATCATTTTATCTTACTACCATTCACATCAGAGGGCAACAAAACCTTACAATAACA
>JAHPZR010047336.1:12500-17500 GCA_019787425.1 Platygyra sinensis | reverse complement strand
AAAGTCTTTCCTGAGACCAACCCGGCCGTCTGTGCACAATTCAGGTAACGATAGGATACGTTAATAAGGAGATCAGCAATTGTAGGAATTGAGAAACTCACTCACTGTATCATTCATTATCTACTCGTCCGATCTTTTGAAACCTTCGGAAAACTACGGCTCCACATCTTGGATAATCTCTGAGAAAAATGGAACGCTGTCGAACCACAGGCGTCCAAGCTCACGTTTAGAGAAAGCGAAGAATTATTATATATTTATTCATATAAGCGTTACGGCTGTGCGAATTGGAACGTGACCTTTCATCTTGCGCGGTGTTAGGTTACGCGAGAACCGTTGAGAATTTGAGCGCTTTATAAGACTTTGTATGGGGAATAAAATATCGTTGATTTACAACGCTAAATACTTTGAAATATCCACATATTTTAAGTAAGATGATTAAAACAAACCTACCTTTTGTGTGTCCGTTGTGCATTTTCGTTATTTTCGCTGTTTTGGGCGTTTATGCCACTACTGTTCTTCCCTTCATAAGACTCGTCTTATGAAGGGATTAGAACAGTAGTGGCATAAAACGCCCAAAACAGCGAAAATAACGAAAATGCACAACGGACACACAAAAGGTAGGTTTGTTTTAATCATCTTACTTAAAATATGTGGATATTTCAAAGTATTTAGCGTTGTAAATCAACGATATTTTGTTCCCCATACAAAGTCTTATAAAGCGCTCAAATTCTCAACGGTTCTCGCGTAACCTAACACCGCGTAAGATGAAAGGTCACGTTCCAATTCGCACAGCCGTAACGCTTATATGAATAAATATATAATAATTCTTCGCTTTCTCTAAACGTGAGCTTGGGACGCCTGTGGTCGAACGTCTTCGGCCATACGACAAATTCAGCAAATTGAGCAGTGTCGAAGAAATTAATCTTTGGAAATCCGCCTATTTCGACGGAAAACAGCATCTTCGGTTATCTGTGATAACCTCCGGGAAAATCAAACATTGTTGAACACCCGATCTCCAGAAATTCACCTCAAGCACTGTCACCGTTATCAGGTTTAATTTTATTGTACACGACCACATCAGCTGTGCTGAACTTTTAATCGTGATTAAATAAATGCTGTTATTATTATTATCATTATTATTATTATCATTATTATCATTATCATTATCATTATCATTATCATTATCATTATCATTATCATTATCATTATCATTATCATTATTATTATTATTATTACTACTACTTAATCATGCTCGGAATATCTTCGGAAAAGCGACATCAAATCGAACATCGTTCAAGAAGTCAGTATTTGGAAATCCAACTAATTCGACAAATAAAACAGTCATCTTTGGTGACCTGCGAAAGTCCGAGTAATTCGAAAAAATTGAGTACTCCGAAGAAAACAACCCTCGGGAATCCGACTAATTCGGCAAATGACACATCTTCGGTAACCGGCTCTGAAAAATCGAACAGTCTCAAACATCTCATACAAGGAAACAGGAAAATTTATTGAGAAAACCTTCAAGTGGGATGGTGAGCGGAAAAAGTCTTTTCTGAGACCAACCCGGCCGTCTGGCACAATTCAGGTAACGATAGGATACATTAATAAGGAGATCAGCAATTGTATGAATTCAGAAACTCACTCACTGTATCATTCATTATCTACTCGTCGATCTTTTGAAACCTTCGGAAAACTACGGCTCCACATCTTGGGTAATCTCTGAGAAAAATGGAACGGTGTCGAACATCTTCGGCCATCCGACAAATTTAGCAAATTGAGCAGTGTCGAAGAAGTTAATCTTTGGAAATCCGCCTAGTTCGACGAAAAGAGCATCTTCGATTATCCGTGATAACCTCCGGGAAAATCAAACATTGTTGAAGTATGAACACCCGATCTCGGAAATTCGACTCGAGCACTGTCACTAAGCATGCTCAGAATATCTTCGGAAATGCGACATCAAATCGAAACATCGTTCAAAAAGTCAGTATTTGGAAATCCAACTAAGTCGACAAATAGAACAGTCATCTTCGGTGACCTGCGAAAGTCCGAGTAAAGTCGAGTACTCCCGAAGAAGACAACCCTTGGGAATCCGACTAATTCGGCAAATGAAACATCTTTCGGTAACCTGAGATATCGAACAGTATCAACATCTTCGGCAATCCACTATTTCGAAAAGTCGAGCTCTGTCGAAGCGTAGCTAACTATGATCGAAGCAATTGTTTATAAAATAAACTGAGCCACTACGCGCGCTCTCATTGGTCAATAGGTGTGTTAATTTAGACGAGAGTATGTAAACACGATTGTGACGTTTCAGATCTGTGGAGTATTTTAAGAATATTTTATATAAGCAATAGAGCACTTTTTCCAAGTTTACAGAGCCTCATCTTTAAGTTAACACTTGGAGGATTAGGAGGTCAGGTAACCTCAGGAAATCGAATGGGGCCAATTTTTCGAAATCAGTGCAGTTTTACCACACGCTTTATCTCTGAAACGAAGACGGTGATTGGGGAAGGGTGGAGAAAGATGGGTGTCACCAGTTCACCCATCCTGTGGCAATACTGTAAATATTTTGATAGCAAATTAGATCTCTCTACCAAATGTGAAATACTTAAACCAATTCAACTCCCCCCCCCCCCCACACGACCCCTCTCCTGCACATGAATCAATAGGGATATTAAGCACTGACGACGGCGACGCCAGGGACGACGCCTAGCAAAAAATGGATTTAAATTTTACTCTCGAATTTCGTAAGTAACTAAACCCGATCAGAGCGCAAATCTGTCTAATACCTGCTCAAACTAAATATGTAATTCCAGCGATCAATTCCATAAGGAAATCCAAAATATTCGCCGTCGCTAGGCCTAGGCTCTCCAAAAATACGCAAACTTGGTCATTTCACATTGTTAGCTGGCAGAGAACGGCAAAGAAATGTACAAAGAGTTATAAACGCACGTGCACAGCTATTGTTCTGCTCATTAAAACCTTTCGTTAGCGACGTTCCCCGTTGCCGTTGCCGTCTTGTTTTGCTTAAGTTCCCTAATAGGGGGTTAAGAAGCTACTACGATGACGCTGAAGACAACGTCGATTAAAAAGTGAATTTATATTTTACCTGTGAATCTCAGGATACTCTCCAGTCATTCACTTCATGTGTCACTGTCAAAGCTATCACGAAACTGAATCTGGGACACTGCCAATAAATTTGAAACAAAACCAAATTTCAAAAAAATTAGCCGTCGTAGTTCACCATTCTTCAGACAACACAGAATTGGTCATTTCATGTTGTTGTTTTACAGAGGATGGGCAAAAGAAATGGTACAAAAAGAGTTATAAACGCACGTGCCACAGCTATTGTCTGCTCAATAAACCCTTTGTTTAGCGATGTTGCCATTCCTGTTGCCATGGTGGTTTTCTTTAACTCCCTGGGCCGGGTTGTTCGAAAGTCGGTTAACGTAAACCCAGGATTAAACGTTAACTTCAGCATTACTTTCGTTTGTTTAAAAATGTTTTTCACCTCTAACATTTGTGTAATTTGAGATTACGACAGCTTAAACTGCAAGGAAAACAATATAAACAGAACACCTCGCCAAAAAAGTTACAAAAACTAAAATCAAAATTCTCGCTAACCTTGGGTTAGCTTAATCAGGCTTTGAACAACCGGCCTGATGACTTACTTCGGGTATGTGATAAATCAGGAAAAATGTAGAAATTATGGGCGCTTACCATTCGACAAAAATCCGGAAATTTCCATGGGCAAATGGTAGTCTTTTTCCAGTGGCCTTCAGCCTAATCGCCTGGGGATTAAGCTGAGGGTGGGAGATGACTGGCATTTCAGGCTGCATAAACAATAGCCTCCATTTGGCAACAAAAATATGCTAGGATATTTGTTTGCAGACATTATCTGTTCCGAGAAGCGAACTGTGAGTTTCGAAGAACAGATAATATAGCATCCAAGGACAAAGATCCTAGCATATTTTCGCCCCAAAAGTCCTTAAAATCTTTTTCACAACACGCGTTTTGAAAATTGGAGAATATTTAACAATTATTCACCGAAGTGGAGGTAAATATCCACCACTTTCACCGACACTGAGGGGAATAATTGTTTTAGTATATACCACACAAGCTGAATAACTAGTGGCCCAAAGAGTAACTTTATTTGTGAAAATATACCGGCAAAAGCCATTTTGTTTTTCTTCGGCTGCTCGGAGGTGAAGAGTACTTGGCTAATCACCTTCAGCTAGCCAATCAGCGCGCGCGAAAGTACTATTCACTTGTGTGGTGTATACTAATTAACAACTATTCACCGAAGTGGAGTTGGCTAGCGGTGGATATTTACCCAGCCGCGAAGCGGCGAGGTAAATATCCAACACTAGTCACCGACACTGAGGTGAATAGTTTGTTTTAGCATATACTAAAACAGTGAGATAATATACACCACAAAAATTAATTTGGATGAGTTTTTTCACTTGTCACGGCCGCAAACCGGGACGCCATTTTCTCTTGAGTTGCTCGGAGGTAAATAGCACAGGATATTCGGAGTTAGACCAGACAATCAGCGCGCCGCGTTTTAACACTATCCACTGTTTTAGTATATACTTGTACTAATCTCGGATATTCCCACAGTTTTAGCTGGGGAACATTCGGCACGTGACGTATTTAGGCCAATCACGCTTGAGCAAAAGATATTTGATGGATTATAATGAAAAGTATCATTGTTCAAAACCACAAATTTAATGAAATCAGGAACCACAGAGTGGGAGAAAGGGCTGTATATATAGCCCGACCACTAGAGCTCCAGATGATGTGGATAATGTACGAATTTTGCCACTGGAAATTAACAAAATGGCGGAAGCAGTGACTCCTTATGGAATAATTATACCCCACGAGACATTTGAATTTTTTTTGGTATAAAACGTAACCGTCAAAGGCTCGTGTGTATACTAAGAAAATACAAGTGTCTTGTGGGATATTTCATGGTATGCCATTCGAAAGCGACAAAACGG
>JAHPZR010047336.1:5000-7500 GCA_019787425.1 Platygyra sinensis | reverse complement strand
GGAGAAATTCAGTATCTCTGTGCTCCCATTATTTTCTCTTTCCATCCCTACTTTAATCTCATGTGACCCTGAGGCTCTTGTGGAATGTGGTCAAGTCTGCCATATTATTTGGAATTTTTACTAAGCCACTGATGAAATTTGGTCCTCTGACCCATTCCCTGACATATTTCAGATCACTGATGGGATCACACATGACATCAATGCCTGAGGATTCAATGTTTAATTACTACTGGATAAAGTTGAGTTGAATTAGCAATGAAATAAAAATGAATTGACCTTCGTCTCTCCATCAAACACCTGCATGAGTAACATGGACCAGTGTCCTTTCTGTCTAATAAGCTTTTCAGCCAGATCATTATTAAATAAGGAATCAGCCGTCTGACTAACAAGTGCTAGGGTATTCTTTATATTGCTTAAATTATGTACTCTTTTTCCATACTAATCATAAATGTACATGTACAACACAAAACATAATGGATGTTTCTTTTGAAAAGAGAAATTTGATAGTGCATCAAATAAATTTTATATAAGGCATTAATTAAGGCTGCCTCAGCCATGCACACAAGCAAAAAAAGTGTGAAGTAACATTACAATCCCAAATACTGCAAATCTTAGATACACTGTAAAGTATCCAGACTTACACATTGTACATGTCTGCATTCTAACCTGGCAGTTGTTTCAATTTCAGAATTCCTGCTGTCAGTGTCTTCTGTCACCACCAGTTTTGATGTTTATTTACAAGTGTATTTTTGGTAAGAAACCAGGAGTAATTCCGTCTTCCGCAGTTACCACAGCACATTCACTCTATTGCTCTTTGTGGGTTGGAGTGGGTTTGTAAAGTACAGCAGCTGTACATGGTTTGTTTTAAATGCCAGAACTCCATAAGGTGATCATTCAAGAAGCTAAGGACCTCTTCACTTAAGGTGGCTGTTGTTTAAAAATCAGGAATTATTCACCATTTTAATGTCTTTTTTGAGCCCCAGCTGCATCCTTCTTGGCTTGATAAGACGCTTCTCCTCCGCTTGCTTATATTATGAACCTGAGAGAGAAAATGAAACAAAGCAGGTGACAAATACTTTTTTTTAAAAAATGCCAAATAATATGTAATAAGCAAGGTAAAATAAAAAAAATAAATAAATGCTAGATTCACTGTACATCTTAGTTTGCACCTGCAATTATAATCTGGTCTATATCCTGAAGTGGAATCTTAAGGTCTTCCTTCAATGCAATACTCATCACAGCACCTTAACGGGTAAAACAATTTGATTGTTTTTAAAAAAACTATAAAATTAATATTATTTAAAGAATAATTTTTGTACTCAGAGCCCAATTTAAAATCTTAAGATAATAATAATATCTTTAGTTCTAAGAAAATATGCACATTGATTAGTTAAAATTCATGTTTCTGTAACTCAGTGGCCACACCAGCTGTTGACATAATGATAGCACAAGCAAAGAGAATTTACATTTTGACAATCAAAATTAACAAGTTGTTTTTGTTTTTCTTGTTCTGGTGTTTCTGTCGAGTCATAGAAACACTCGTGAAAATTTAGCAGAACTCAAAAAAGTTGTGGAAATACTCGCCTGCGGCTCGTGTTCCCACAGCATTTCTCGTTCTCCCAAACTTCCTCTGGCTCAAGTGCGGTGTAAAAGGAACAATCACTGCCTATTGTTTTACCCTTTTCTTATGATGCAAATGACTGCTTTGGTCATCTTTTTGCTTTTGTCCTATGCATTGCGACGTCAGCTGTGCCTTTTTACATGGATCATAAACCCTTTCACTTGTGTTTCTATTTAACAAATAGATTCCTAATGTTGCCATGCATCTGTTCAATAATAGATCACAGATAGCATCAAAATGTGTAAGAACAAAAAAGTAGATCACCTTGTGTGTCACTGATGTTCTTACCACATTTTGACGTCTTTTGTGATCTATTACTGAACAGATGCATGACAACATGGAATCTATTTGTTCTATATAATAATAAAACAAACTACTACAGATTTATTTCAAAATCTTTCAACATAATGCGAAAGACAGCCTTTGCCCACTTTTGCGAACACGAAAAAAAAAACATTTGACGCAATTACCTATTCAAAATGAAGCAATCTCATTGTTATTAAACGTAGCAAAGAACTGTGATTGGTCCAGGAAAATAATGCCTATGTCAAACGTGACCCGAGTGCATGTCACTCGTCGTGGAATGAAAACTAACAGCGAAAGTATAGAATTGAACTGAGAATCTACAAAGCCTAAAAAAAATGGTGGAAAAGGAAAGTCAGTTTTCGTCATCAGAGCAGCCCTTTGAACCAAAAAGATTGGACGTTGCCTTGAATATTGCAGGAGTTGAAAAAATACCCTCGGAAAACTTATGATTGCAGTCAACCTAGAGGTCATTTGATTTGAGTTTTGAATGAAAGGAGCATTAGTGTCAAAGGACATTTTTGTCTTCTGTGGTTGGTGATTCTCGATGAGTTCGATATAGTGTCGGAGACACAT
>JAHPZR010047336.1:0-2500 GCA_019787425.1 Platygyra sinensis | reverse complement strand
AAAACCGGAAGTGGCGTTGGATTTTTGCGTTTGACCGCTGTGTGTTTCGCGCCATCTTTAAGAGGCTCAGTAGTCAGCGGTTAATCTTGGACTATGTTTACTCCGCGTGAACTGTGTCGTGAAGTGTCTCTTTGTCATTCCCATGTAATTACATTTTTATACTATTATTCTTTTCTTATTTATGTCAGACTTATCTGCTGCCAGATGAGTTGCTGATGTATATAGCCTTCCTTAAAGCAATGCCGCTAAGCTCTACAACTCGATAACCGATTCTCACCTTTGTGAAAGCTGTCAAGTCAATCTCAGAATCCTCTCGCTGTCACCTTTCATGTAATATCCAGTCCTTTATCAACCTGGGAAACACTTTCCTTCGCGTCTCTCGAAAAAAAATATATATCAAACTATGAATGAAAAATGATAAATATTCCGGTATTTTTTTATTATTTCTGCGAAAAGGATATAAAGGGCCACAAACCTAAAGGAAGACGTGACGTGCTCTCCGTCCTTCCCTCGCACTCTCGCAAAGAATTTTAAACAAATCCTTCATGGCTGAAACACTGTTAATGTCGCTATCGTTACTAGAGATATCATACACTTTCTCCTTCGCGGACATAGTTGGTACATTTCTTTCAAGGACAAACTTAATGATAAGTTCTTGAAGTAATTTATTTTTAAGGTAACGTGTTTTCGCTCTTGCGCGAGTAAGTGTAACAGTATATGCAACCCCCTGCTTGAAAACAGCCACTGTCCTCTGGGTCAGTTGAGTTCAGATCATCAAATCGCGGTTCAAAGCTTCTAATGAAATCACGATTCACAAGAAAACAACAAGCCATTTCACATTTCACGGAAAACAAAATTAGGCCATTCACAAACGCTGATAATACCACCCTCTCTCTCTCTCCACTGACCCACCTGGGAATTGCATCATTGAATGTGTTTGAAACCCGTTTACAGCAATTTCACTGAATTTCAAGATTTTAATGCCTTGTTGTACATGGGTCAAGTATTTTTCATTTATATCTGGAAGAAAATTTTTTTCGTACCATCGATATGCCCGACTTCTTAACTAAAGATATTCTCTTGACTCTTAGGTAATACTCTCTCCCTCGGTCTTCCTTAGAGCAATTTTTTAATGAAATCCTTCATCGCTCAACCGCTACTTTATGACACTATCTTTATCACTATATCCTATAATTTCTCGATCCATCATGGATTTTAATGGTACATTTCTTTCGCAGGCAAATTCTAAGTTCTATAAGTAATTTACTTTTAATGTAACGTGTTTTCGCTCACTAGCGAAAGAGTGTAACAGTATATGCAACCCCTGCTTGAAAACAGCCACTATCCTCTGGATCAGTTGAGTTCAAATCATCTGCGATGAATACTGACCCCGTCAGAATTCCTGAACCACATTATTTCGACCCTCTGGACTCATGTTTCCAAAGGATGGACGCATGGTACTCGTGCTACCTGCGTGGCGTGGTTTCCAACAAAGCGTACGGAAGCACCGAGTTCATTGACCAACCTTAACCTCGGGACGTGAAAGTAGACAAGCACCAAGTGGAGCGCGCGAAACTCTCCACCCAGCTGGGGAATACATCTTCGTCTGGGTTTGAATCCCATTCAAGCAAAGTGGAGCTCGTGGAACTATCCACCTAGGCTAGGAGCTGCATCTTTTAAATTTGGTTTCAAGTCCAGTTGCTGGCGAATGATCTTCGAATGGGTTTAAATCCTGTTCAATTTAAGTTGAGCGTGTAAAACAGCCTCAGTCAGTTGGCAAATGCATTTCCGAATGGGTTTGAATCCCATTCAAGTCAATTGCGTTCAAGTCAAGAACGTGTGAAACTCTCCACCCAGCTGGTGAACGCGTTTTCGAAAGGGTTTGAATCCCGTTCAAGTCAAGTGGAGTGTGTGAAACTCTTCACTCAGCTGGCGAATGCATTTTCGAAAGGGTTTGAATCCCTTTCATGTTAACTGGAGCGCGCGAGACTCTCCGGAGGGTGGCAAAAGTGGGCAAGGGGGGGGGGGGAGAGAAGTTGTAGTTTCATGGAAAATAAATTGTTCCTTTCACAATTCACAGAAAATAAAATCGGCATTTCACGTTTCAGGCAAAAATAGCGCTTTTTTCCAGGATTTACGCAGCTTGTGATATTTGAAAAGTAACACTTATGGCATGGCCTTGTTAAATGTCTTTATCATCGGTAAGCTACTTGTGTCCTGTGCGAAGCAAAAAGAAAACCGAGCAACAATTGGACGAGTCCAGTCACAGTCACGCAGTAGTGTTAATTACTGTTGAAAATAACAGAAGGCACCAATTATCAAAATCACAGTTCAGGACAAATTAAATACTTCTTTCTGATTTCATGGAGTTCTATTTTGGGAGATCACGGTTCACGGCTTCTAATGAAATCATGATTCACAAGAAAACAACAAGCAATTTCACATTTCACGGAGAAATAATTAGGCCATTCACGAATCCTGAAAATACCCTATACCACCC